>LPNX010409583.1:609823-653668 GCA_001517045.1 Pseudotsuga menziesii | reverse complement strand
TCTTTAACACCATCTCTCTCTCTCTCTCTCTCTCTCTCTCTCTCTCTCTCCATGTGTGAACATGCCCCTTTATCTCCTTATGTCTATCCCCCCATCACCCCTCACACACACACACCTTCTATCTCTCCCTCAATATCTCTTTCCTTCACTTTATCTCCATCCCTCACTCTCTTCTTCTATGTTTTCAACTTATCCCTTCTCCTCAAACCCCTACCTCAATATGACCCATATTCTCTGTTTTATCGCATGTCATTCCCATATCTTCAATTTCCCCCTCCTTCGCCTTTCTCCTCCAACACATCACGGTTCCTCCTCTAATACTCCATATCCACCTTTCCATTCACCAATCCTCTCTCTCATCAAACCATCACCCACTTCCTCCCCTCCATATTATCTCCCTTCGCCAATCAAGTCTTGTGTACTACTTCTAATACTATACATCTTCAAGACCTCTTCTCCTCCTAATAATTCTCTCAATCCCCACTCCCCTTCATCCTTGTAACCCATAATGTTCACATTCCATTCATCTTTCTCCACTTGAATTTACAAAATCCTCCTATGACCTTGACCCTTACCCACCCCCTCTCAACTAGTAACCATCTCCACTTGAACTTCCAACATATTCTTAGACCCTTGACCCTTCCCCACCCCCTCTCAACTATTAACCATCCCCACCTGAACTTCCAACATCCTCCTAGGCCCTTGACCCTTCCACACCCCCTCTAAACTATTATCCATACATTTTATATATTACATATAGTGTTAGATTTTTAGCTCTACAAAATGTGCACATGTTATAGAATTGCATAACGTGCACATGTTATAGAACTGCATAATGCGCACGTGTTTTGTAGTTATATAATGCACACGCTATTATCAACCCAAATGGCACTTCTCCGTCTAATTATCTACATTCTTTATGTTGGTACACAAAAAGACATATTAGGACTAAAGTTTGCCAAAACACTATAGATGGGCATGAATTGGGATGCATTTACCTTTAAACTAGCTTGCTGTATAATTTTTCTAAGTGTTGATTTGCATACGCGACTATATCCATTGCAACTCGTGTACTGTACGCGACTATCTGCATTGCAACCCGTGTACATCAGTATACACGGGTTTCCTTTGAGCAACTCGCGTGTCATACATGGGTTTCCTATATCAATAGTCGCGTACATCTTAGTTTGACCTTAAAAGATATAAAACGTGATTAATTGAGATTAGTTGGGCCCTAATCCTTAACTATCCCAACTGTTTCAACCACCCCAACCTTCGAAATCACTCTTTTTCCCAAAGTATAAATAGAGGCCTTAGGGAGGGTATTAATCAATCAAGATTGGAGAGCAAAGTTATGCTAGTGGTATATCCTTAGAAGTCTTGGAGCAGTAGAACTCAGAGTCCTTTGGTTGCAGAGGATTCCTTGTCTCAGAAGCTAGGTTGTACTCTTATCTCATTCACTGATTGTTAATAAAGAGAATTCTTCTTCCAACATTGTGTTGAGTCTATTTCATGTATTGTGGTTAATGAATGTATTTGATTATATATTTGATATATTGTTTATCTAAACTCTTATATATACATGCATGAGCTATTACTTGGAGAATTTTCTCTTTACAAGTGAAAGAGGTGCATCCCTGGAAGCTTTGGAGAGAAGAGGAGTGGGAGAAGATCAAGCTTGGATCACCGTCAATATCGGGTAAGTCAATACTTTCTTCCTATTCCCTTTCTATTCTCTGGTAAAGTTGATTGTCTACAAGGTTAGTAGAAAGTTGGTAACCCCAGACCCTAGGTTATAAGGGTGCTTAATCTTGAACAACAGAACTGGCGACTCCGCTGGGGAGTCCAGCCTGCTGTGGGTTAGCCCTGTAGATACTTGCCCAGTCTTTGCTTTGATTCAGTGTATGGTTTTATATCTTGGATTTGATTTGCAGTAGTGTTTTAGAGATATATATTATTTTTTCTTTTTGAAAAAAAATTGTTGTATACGCGGGTTGTTGTGCTACGCAGTCGCGTACAACAACTTGTATACGCGGGTTTCTCCATGGGACAGTCGCGTACAGTACGCGGGTTTCTCTATTAGACAATCACATACATCTTTTAGCAACAATTTTTTTTGGGTAGGGTTTCTTGTCCCTATCTTATTTGGATTTTTCTCTAATTTGGGGTCTTCTATTGTTGGCATCTTGTTGTAGGTCTAAAAGTCCTGCACACCATACTTTGTGCTTTTCAATAAGCCCTTGAGTTTTTGTTGTTTGAGTCTTCTTTCATTTAGCAATTTGAAGTGGATCATCCTGTTTGGGTGATAGGTTCAGTGCTATGTATCTAAATCAGTGATCAGGATTTTAGATACCTTGTACTCTGTACTACTTTCAAGTAGTTTCAGTTTATCACTTGCCCTTTTGTGATTTCAGTGGATTTCATTCATTATTTATTTCCAAGCTAGGTGTTTTCCAATTCTCCTCCTTAGGTGGTTGAATTTGGTTCTTACAAGTCTGTTGTAGTTCATATTGCTTGCTTTGTGGTTTGATTATTCAAACATACTCAAGAATTTTTCCATTTAGGTGCATAGTAATTTTTGAAGAATTTGAAAAGTGACGAAAAAACATTGGAAACATTTGCATTTTAATTGCATATCGTAGTTTTATTTTTAGTAATTTTGAATAAAATCTCAAAAATTACAAAAAAAAATAAGTCTTAGTCTTCTCATACTTAGTTGTAATTTCATTAGTTCATATCTACAAAAAGAAAAAGAAGCTTGATTTAAGTAGTTATAATTTGTTTTGGAATTCATGTTATACACCTTTTTACTTTTCTTATCGAGTCTATAATATCATAGTCATTCACCCCACTTACCCTTTGACTAAGAACAGCCCTTAAAATGAACACTATAATTTAAAATTAATTGGTAAGTTTTGTTTTATAGGGTCATCCACCTACTAGCTTAGGCTAGACTTGTGGGATAGGAAGTGTAAACTCCCCACAAGTACTTAAATTCAGACGTAGTTGGCCAATCGATAGGTAAATCCTTCTCTATGTTGATAGTATCTGGGAAGCTCCTCTCAAACGGGAGTTAAGCACGAGGCCGCGTGGAGGCTTGGACTGAGGAGATAACCCTCTGATTCCTTGTCAAAATGTAGACCAAGGTTTTTCTGCATCTAGGGATATTGTCCTAGACAGAGTTTCGGGCTTTGCTATCCTGCGTACGAATCAGGCTTGCGACTGTCCCCCCAGACTATTGATATAGTTAAGGTAGCCTTTAGTCTCTTTGACATCTAGGGTTTATACACAGGTAAATCGGAAGGCTATTTCTGGTTCACCTTGGACGGGCTTGGAAGGTAACCCTTGTTGAAAGTGTAGGAGGGCGGTGGGCGATTCCTCCGCTTGTGCCTAAGAACCTCTTCAAGGACACCGAGAAACTGTCTCTCATCTTTCTTCGGGAAAGCATATCTTATATCCCTTCTGATTGTTGAGACTTTAGGAAATTTTGTAGTGATTGCTCTATGGTTTGTCTATGTTTAGCTGACCTTAGGGTGTGAAGACTCAAATTTACAATCATGGAGGACCAATCTGTCAGAAGGTCATGAAGGTTGCAAAGCCTTCCTTCGCTTATCACATTGGAACCTCCACCTCCCCCACAAAGAGGAGATTAGACACGAACGGTTCTTTCGAACCGATGGGAGTTAGTGAACTTTCGAGTGAACCAGAAATGAGGGAAAACTATTTTGATTTAACTACAGTTGATATAGAAGACTTACAGGCTGACGAGTTTGAACGGAACTTTAATTCACCTCTAATTGACTTAAACGATCCTATGATCGTTCAAGTTCATCCTTTCAATTCATTGGTGATTGGTGTCCCTCTGGGCAGACTGATGTCTACTGTAGGAGAAAATTCTTCTACTTCCACCTCAGCCACTCTAATTGAAGGGGTGCCACCTCCCTCGGTGGGTTCCTGTAGAACAAGTATACCTACTACACCTTTAACTCCAACTAGCCGGGTGGTTCAACCACCGGCTCCCACAAGTTTAGTAGGTACTTCTGGTGGTATGGTCACTGGGATTCCTAGTGTACCTTCAGTTCCTACTTCCTTCGCACACACTGCTCAGAGTGGTCCTATAGGATCCTCAACATTTATCCAGAGTTTTCCTTGGAATGGGGGGCACATTCCCCCATCCACTCCATATGTAGGTCCAACACCTGCACATGTAGGGATGTAGTTCAGAAACCCTAATCCATATGGTCAAGGTTTTCAAACTCTGGTTTCAGCTACTTTCATGAGCTCTCCTTTCTTGCTTTTCAGCGGAGGGATACTTGCTCCTGTGTTCCAAACCCCAGCCTTGACTGGGGCAGCTAGAACCTCATACACTGCACCACACATAAATAATCCACTAGCTTATGGATGGAATCATTTCCAAAGCAGCCCAACCACTTTGCAACCGGCAATAGGGAGCAACCCCGCTTTCACATATAAGAACATGGGGGAAAGTCCCTCTAATCCCCAAGCTAGTACTTTTAATGCTCCGGTTAGACCCAAGCTCCCTTTCCTGGCAATGTTAAATTTTGCAGATTTGTCGAAACTAATGAATGACCCGGTGAGACATAACTCCTCCTGGCCACCCATTCATACCAAGCTACCCTCGGATATCCCAAAATTAGAAGGAAAAGTTGGTGATGATCCAGGAGCCCATGTCACCACTTTCCATTTGTGGTGCTCTTCCAACTCACTAAATGATCATATAGTTTGGTTGAGGCTGTTCCAAAGAACTCTAACCAGTACTACAGCAAAATGGTATATTGAACTGCCTTCTGCTGCATTTGACAGTTTTTGGGACTTGGCTAATGTATTCCTTAGTCACTTCCAACTTCCTTTCCAATATGATTTCCGGACAGACTTGTTGTCTACCTTTCGGCAGGACAAGGCCACCCATATTTCGGATCACATCCAAGAGTGGAGAAGATGGAAGAGCCTTATCAAAGGCACTATTGCTCTTGATTTTTTATTAGAATGGTTTCTTAAATCCCTATTGCCATATATATCTAAGGATGTATCTACTTCGGGAGTGACCAATGAGGAAGAGGCTATCCTCAGGGCCCAGCAGCTAGATTTGATATATTCTCAGTATAAGATTTTATAGGAGATCATCCCTGATGCATCGAGGCCAATGCACAATGTAAAGAAACATAAGCCTGGACCCCATGCCAATGGTGTGGTTGGTTCTGTGAAATCTCCCACTGTAGATTCTTTGGCTAAACAGCTCCATGAGTTGTCTGTCAAAAATTTTACGACGGAGGCAACAAAGGCTGTCCCCTCACCCTAGAATGCAAATGTTTTTGTACAATCCTCTCAGAAGGGAAATCAGCAACCCAGTGGGAAAAAGAAGAAACGGAAAAAAGGTGAGGGAAACCAAAACAAGAAAAAACCCACAAACAATGCTGATGGGGGCAAAAAAGAAAAAAAGAAGGTGAAATTACCATGTAAATTGTGCCATGAAGATCACCTGACCCATCAATGTCCCCTTATGGAACAAGCTCAGAAGCTGTTAAAAGGCCAAAAACCGGCTGTCCTGAAGGATCCTTTTCCCCAAGGGCAGAATTCTACTTCAGCTTCAAATGTAGCAGGGGGCACCCCAAATGCTCCTAACCCTAATTATATCAACATGGTTCGATCCCAGACTTTACTCTAGACTAGGAACAAGAACTATGAAACAGAGGCTTCGGAGAAGGGTAAGTCGATAGGTGAAACTTCCAACCCTCTCACGATAAAGAAACCTACCGAACCCATGCCCAAGATACCAAAAGGTGTCTTCAAGAAAACCTTGCACAATCCCAATGCTAGGGTTGCAGCAAACTACTCTATAGTTGAATATTTAGGCCAGACTCCTTATGCGATGTCGGCTTTAGAGGTGTTACAGAGTTGTCCCACTTGGCGCGATGCACTCTTAGCAGCCTTAGGAAGTATGGACTCATCGAGCCTCAAGGCGAAGTTTAATTTGTTTGATGTCAAAATTCTCATGCCATATCATGTAGCCTTATCGATAGATGTCATTCATGGTAGAAAAACCATTGGAAGGGCAGTTGTTGACGAGGGTGCTTCTACATGTGTCATGTCCCTATCTTGATGGAAATCTCTTGGATCTCCATAGCTGGTTCCATCGAACACCCTACTTACTGCTTTCGACGAAAGGTCATTTCGTCCACATGGTATCCTACCGGCTTTTGAAATTAAGTTGGCAGGGAAAGCATTGTCTGTTGAGGTAGAGGTGATTGATGCACCTTTGGATTATAACTTTCTCTTAGGGAAAAGTTGGACTTACGCCATGTCAACTATTGCATCAGTCGTATTTCAGGTAGTAGTGTTTCCACACGAAGGGAAGTTGGTTACTGTAGACCAACTCAGTTTTACTTGAAAAGGCCGCATGGAAACTAACGATTCCACCATACCATTGGTTGATCAGGTTAAACCTGCTTCAGATAGCTTAGGGGTTGGAATGTATGCATCATTGATGGGCACATTCGATATTCCAACTCTGATTAATTATCTAGGTTCTACTAGTGTAGGGAAGTCTATAGAAACAGTTGATGATAGAAAAGATCCTTGGGTTCTTCCTTCCCACCATGAACCTGAAATGACATTATCGACAGTGGAAGTAACTTATCAATCTATCGTTCATACCACTTTTGATCCCATTTTGGTCCCTCTCATAGTCTCAGAGGAACCAAAAGAAGCCTATCTGCCTGCTTGGGCAATGAATTCTTTGCATTCTAGAGACTGCTTAGTTATGGTTTTTCCTTCGGATGAAGCCATTCTCGAAGCCATGTGCAGACGAGATAAAATTTGTGAGGATCTTCACCATCGATCCTATTTTCTTCCAAAGTTAAGCAGGATCGAGAACCAGGAGTTCGATATGAGACTGTCAGGTAATGTTGATACACCTATTAATCCCTTACCAAGGGAAGGAATATTTGTTGAGGGGAATATGGCAAACATTTCCACTACAATTCCTATAAACATCTCTGCAAACCCAAACGTTGTGGAAAATGTACACATCAACATGAACTACTCTCCAAAGGAGATTGCGATCTATACAGCCTTGTTTAAGGAATTCCGCGACGTATTTTCCTGGTCATATGAGGAGATGCCAGGCATAGATCCATCAATAATCGAGCATGAAATCCGAACTTAACCTGATGCTAGACCCATTAGAAAAAAGTTGATACCTGTCAATCCACGTAAAGCGGTAGCGGTTAAGGCTGAAGTTGAGAAACTGCTAAAATTCGGTTTCATTTACCCGATAGCTTTGACAGAATGGGTATCCAACCCTGTTCCTGTTGACAAAAAGTAAGGGAATATACATGTTTGTACTGACTTTCAGGATCTAAACAAAGCCTGTCCCAAGAAAAAATACCCCACGCCATTCATAGATCAAATTATTGATGCATGTGTGGGAAGTGAAGTCTTTTCATTTATGGATGGTTTCTCGGGGTATAATCAAATCCAAATTAAACTGAAAGACCAACATAAAAAATATTTTATCTGTCCTTGGGGTACCTTCGCATACAAGAAAATGCCCTTTTGATTGAAAAATGCAGGGGCAACCTTTCAGCGGGCAATGAATTTTGCCTTTCACGGCATTAAAGCCATTGTTGAACCCTACCTTGATGATCTACCAGCACATTCTCGTAAGAGGGTCAATCATCCAGATCACTTACGTTGTATTTTTTAACGATGCAGATACTACAAAATTCGCTTGAATCCCCACAAGTGCGTTTTCTGTGTCGAGTCATGGAGACTACTCGGATTCATTGTTTCCAACAAAGGTATTCAGGTGGATCCTTTGAAAGTTGAGGCCATCGTAAATTTGCCTCCTCCTCATTCTATCAGGCAGCTTCAAAGCCTGCAAGGGAATTCCAACTTCCTTCAACGTTTTGTTTTAAATTATGCCAAGATTACTAAAGTTTTCATGTGCCTGTTGAAGCAGGACACCCCGTTTTTCTGGGATGAAATCGTACAACTTGCATTCGAGGCATTAAAGAAAGCTTTGTTGTCAGCACCATTACTGCACTCACCATATTACTCTCGGGATTTTATATTGTATCTGGCCGCATCTGAGTCTACTATAGGGTAGTACTAGTCTAGGAGGACGATAAGCTCCAAGAGCATGTCGTCTACTATCTCAGTCGTGCTTTAGCTGGCCCTGAACTTAGGTATTCCCACGTCAAGAAGTTGGCCTTGGAAACTTTTTATGCTATTTAGAGGTTGTGTCACTACATCATACTGAGGACCATGATGGTAGTGGCGGATTTTAATCCTTTCCAATATGTTTTGTCCTGATGAATAGTTGGAGGCGAATTCAATAAATGGATAGTCATTCTTCAGGAGTTTGACTTAGATTTCCAATCCACAAAATCCAAGAAATCCTTAGTTTTTGCTGAGCTCATTGCATAATTTCCGGTAGAGGAAGATGTATCCATTGAAGAAGACTCATTCCCAGGTGAGCATATCTTTTTGATTTCCACCTTTGACCCCTGGTACGAAGATATACTTGTCTATCTCCAAACTTTGAAGTACCCTGTAGCCTTCTCGCAGGAAAAATGGTGCAAACTACGCGTATATGCCAAAAACTACCTCATTATTAGAGATACTTTATATCATAGGGGGGTAGATTCCGTTTTGCGTCGATGTCTTACCCACTAAGAAGCATAGGTTGTCCTAAATCATGCCCATAGTGGAGCGTGTGGGGGTCATTTATCTAGGTTAGCAATGGCCCAGAAGATCTTACGTGCCGGTTATTTCTAGCCCGCGATATTTAAAGATTGTGTGGAAGTCGTGAAGCGTTGTCATCCTTGTTAGCTTTACACCAGAAAGATGCAGTCCCATCATGCTTCGTTATTTCCCGTCATCTCAGTGGGCCCCTTCACGAAGTGGGGGATATATTATGTGATGTGCAACCCAGTCTCGGCTAGGGGGCACAAACATATCATTGTCGCTGTAGATTATTTCACGAAGTGGGCAAAGGCAATGCCCACCTATAAAGCTAACAGGGAAACTGCATCTTTTTTCATTTTCAACCAAATTATCGTACGATTTGATATCCCTAAAGAGATTGTCACTGTACATGGCAGTGACTTCCAAAATAGTATGATGACTGAATTGAACACTATGCTAGGGTTTAGACAAGAGCATTCATCCTCTTTCTATCCTCAAGCAAACGGTCAAGTCGAGGCTGTAAATAAAACCTTGAATACTATTCTCAAGCGCACTATTAATGCAGCCCATTCCAATTGGCACATCATGCTATATCCTGCACTTTGGGCATATCGGACCAATGTGAAAACTGCTACAGGGTTCTCTCCTTTCCAACTTGTTCACGGGGTGGAAGCAGTCACCCTGATCGAATGCGAAATCCCGTCCTTAAAGATTGTTATTCATGTGTTACCTGATATGACTGAGCTGGAAGAATGTTTATTACATTTAGAACATCTAGATGAGCAGCGTAGAGATGCGCTGACAAAAAATGAGGCTCATAAAAATAGGGTAAAAAACCAATACGATAAATCGCTCAAACCTTGGATTTTTTCTGAAGGGGATCTTGTCTTGCTCTGGGATCAGGACAAAGAACCCCTGGGGGCAGGGAAATTTAGGTATATGTGGTTAGGACCTTATGTCATGTCAAAATTGTTGAAGAAAGGTGCGTATGAATTAACATATTTCTAGGGGAATAAGGTGCCCGAGCCTAGAGATGGGATCTACTTGAAAAAGTACTATGCTTAGGCTTAGCGCTTTTTCCTGTATTTTTATTGTATGTATTTTATGTACAATAGTTCGTCGGTTTGTGTTTTTATAGCATATGTTGGTTGTTACAGGTGTCTTCCGAGTGGTTCGTAGGTTTCACAGATGGCGCTAGTCGCCACACTTGTAACCTGGCTTCAGTCGCATGGGTCATCTACTCACCCTTGGGACAGCTAGTTGCCTCTGCAGGCGCTTTCCTAGGTCCTACTACCAATAATGTGGCCGAATACAAGGCTGTCATTGATATTTTATGGGATGCTTTGTCAAGTGGTATCACTCAGCTGGAATTCCGACTTGACTCTCAACTGGTGGTTTCCCAGCTCAATCAAGCTTATTAGGTGTGAAACCCTATTTCACTACGTCAGTTTATGCAAGTTAGGTTATTGGAAATAAATTTTGAATTTATTACATTCAATCATTTTCCAATAAATCAAAATTCATTAACTAATGTGTATGCTAATTATATCTTGGATTGGCACTTAACACATTTTGCATAAAAATATACAACATATACATTACAAAACACATGTAAATAAAACCAGCAATATATATGTGTGTGTGTGTGTGTGTGTGTGTGTGTGAATATCTGTCCATATAGATAGGTCGAGTTTTTTATCCTTAGATCCATTCATAACTGTATAATATACAAAAAATGGATCGAAGTCCATAAAATTCTCATAGGTCTAAGCTTGACCACCCTGGTCATCATGTCCACCCTGGTCACCTGGACCACCCTATTCCCCCTAATCATCCTGATCACCCTGCTGTCAGGCTTCTTCATCTTCCTCAGCTGCAGCAGCCTCAACGGCATCGATGTACACAAGTACTGCTCTTGCTACCCACCTCATAAGGCGTATCTAGATAGGTGGTGCACCAACCACTAACTCCTACATATCGGCAGGGATATGCTCAATATGTAAAGTAGGTATTCTTTGGGTAAGCCTGGCCAGCTTTTCCTCAAGAACCCTAATCAAAACATGGTCTTCCCCCGCCACAGGATGCACATACCTACGTGGATGCCTAGCAGGGTAGACTGGTCCAATATCTACATTTTAAAATTTTAAAGGATTAAAAACTCTTATACATATGTATATATCTTTATGACTAAAATTCATAAAAATTTAAAAACTTGAAAACAAAAATACCTGACTCTCCCCATGCTCCTCCAGGAGGGAGGACAAGGTCAGTGTCACCTCGGAAATCTATTCTGGCATATGGAAACTGTTCCAGTGCTAGTACCTATCGCTCCCACCATAAGTAGAATTCGTCATCGTATACACTCTGAACCGATCCACCACCTCCCTAGCGGAGGAATATTTCTCCCCACCTACTTAGTCTAGGCTGAGGGGGAGAACGAACTGGTAGTGGTACTGCAAGACTCAAACCAGGCACCCTCTCAAAGAAAAAGGCCACCAATATGCTAGAATAACCGAATTTTTTTCGTCGTCCTCTTTTACAGTCAGAGAGATGCTTCCTCATTATCGGGATTACTCCCAAACACCAATCATATAAGGCTCCCTGTAGACAGTCCACTGCAAGTCTCATTTGGTTTTGAGTTGCAAGGGGAAGTGATGATGACCCTGCAACCCTCACTATAGTACTCGCCAACACGTGTAATGGAAATCTGTGAATATGAACAATAGGGATGCAGCTACCCCTCTTTTGAGTACCAAGCGCACAGTTTATATCTATGTAGTTCTACACACTTAGAAGGTCACCGCCTCTACCGATACCTTCCAAGTTAACTGGAGCTCCCCATCATGACAAACCAGAGATAAAGTAGACATCTTCCGAGGTAATCTCTAGAAACTCACCTTGTAGGTAAAACATACCAAGATGATGATCCCAATATTTTGTCATAAACTCTAGTAGATGGACATTAGATCGCATAGGTGAGGTATAGAAGAATTCAAGCAACTCACTTTGCCGCAAAGCATTTACCGTGGGGGCATCCCATAGTGCTTCTTGGTCCATGTATTCGTGCTCCCTCTCCCTCCACTCAAGCACCATATTTCAATCTGATAACAAGCCATTTATCAAACATTAAATTCATAGAAAAATTGTGTTTTTGGCCCTACATAGCTTTTTCCTACTTTGCGCAACAAGTAGCGTATTGTACGCGACTTGCTTTCAGGAAACCCGCGTACAGAATGCGTGTACGTGACTGTGGATACACCATACCCACGTACACATCATGGATGCTTTGAGGACGGTGTAAAACATCAAATTTTATCCAAAAATTGAAATTTGCTTGGATCAAATGAAAGAGCATGGAGTGTAGTTTTACCTAGCACTTGCGGTTTTGAGAATTGTCCATCGAGTTGTCCGCAACGAGCAATCAAATGCAGAGGTAAAGCTTGTCTATTTTGGGTAAAAAGTCAAATGGTGAGCTTTTGATTTCTATTTTGAACTATTTATAGAAATATTATTTTAAAAGTGGGTTTTTACCTATAGTTCATATTTTTTATAAACATCAAACTAATACCATGTCTTTTTCTTCAATGTGACAGGTCTAAGGTCGTTTAAAGTTGTTTTTTGCTCATATAGGATAGGATTTCGGTCATTCACATGCATTTTTGCATTCACACCTAATCCATCTTAATCCTAGAATTACCACTTTGACCATGGACTATGGTATTTTAACCATTAGTACCTCATTTATGCCATTTTTCTTCCGTGGATAGGACTTTCCTCACATGAGTATCCTCGATTACAACCCACTTATTTTCTTTTGATACTCATGCTGCATTTGTCATAGGTTTAGGGGAGTCTCCTTACCTATTTTTCACGCCAAATTGAGCCTCATTTTGGTCTCTTTTTACAAGCTATCCTTTTACAAGACTCCCCACCCTTATGGAGTTTCTTTAGGCCCAGGTCTAACTCCTTAAAATAGACTTAACTACCGAGTAAACTTGTCCATTCAAGCTCGTTAAGAATATGATATGGGCATCCACATTGGTGGTAGGTTATCTCTTTCTTGGACCATGTGGAATAATACAAGAAAGGATCACTCTCTTTTCTACGGAATTGAGAAGAGTATTCTCAGGTATAGGTTTATCACTTTTCCGGACCTGAGGGACTAAATTTACGGAAAAGGAACACCCGATATGAGCTTAGTTTTCTCTTTTTAGTGCTCTGGACCTAAACATGAAAAAGATTCCGAGTGTACTTTATGTCTTTGTCATGCTCTTTAAACACGAAGAACAAAACATCGAGTTTACTGTTGTAAGCCCCATTCCTCATACTCAAATGGATCTTTCCGAGTGATCTTGCTTTCCTTCACACTCGTAAAACTCAATCTATATGCTGCTCTCGAAGGAGCGTTGGGTAGGTGGCAATTTAACCTTTTTCAGACCTCCCTGACTAAGTACGAAAAAGGTTCACATTTTCTTCTACGGAAGTTAAGAGAGTTATTATGTGGTATGTTTTACACTTTTTTGGCCTCAGGAGACTAAATTGGACGAAAAAGGACCCTCCTGGAGTCTTCTTCAGAGTTTTCAGACTCTCTAAACATGAAAACACCAAGTGAGCATGTACTCGTTCGGGCTCATAAAATCCATGAATTAGTGCCACTATCAAGCATTATTCTCTCTTCTCTTCAATCTTGTCAAAAAATGAAGAGAGACTTGAGTTGACTTTCCTGGACTCGTTAAAATTTAACAGGAAAGATAAGGAAGAATTTTTCTTTTGATTCTCAGTCGGTGGCAGCATGTCTTCCTTGAACATAGCACTCCCTTTTTTTTCCGATACTCATGTCTCAGTGTTCACTTTCAGTTCAGCTACCACTTCGAGTTTCTTACTCCTCCTCTTCTCTGTTATACCTGGGAAATCTGATCATGTCTCCTAAATGACAGATAAGTCTAGTTGTATTATCTGCAAAGTTAAAAGTTGCCTTGGGTCATCTCTGTGTCGTGTTCACTATTCAAGGATTTAGCCCTGCATCTGATCTCTATCCTGATTCCATCATTGTTCTATCTGTTATTACTTGTGTATCCCTTCCTTTATCCAGTTCCTAGTCACTCTTGTGATCCGTTGGAGGATCTATTGCCTTCCTCATCACAATACAGTTTCTCATCAGCACTTCCTGACAACGAAGACCTAGAGTTTTTTACGATAGTACCTTAGGATTCACTTTCATTATTGGTGAATTCCTTTGCTTCAGTTGTCAATTATCACCTATTGGTTGACAATCTGTTGAATCCTATCCATGTTCGACTTCAACAACATCTATTCACATGGCCTGGTTTGTACTGGTTCTTTTGGATTTTTTACGAAGACCTTAGTTTCATATCTATGGCCTAAGTTGCGCAAGATTATGTTGTGTTCACTTACACAATTTCCATATCTTTGACGATTCATCATTATTGTATATTGTGGCTTCGATCCACCTTTGTAATATACGTGGTCTTGAACCCGTATCATATGATGTACTCAAATATTGTAAGGGAGATAGTGTTCCAGTATATTGAACATGCCATCCTCAGATATGACTTTGTATATGACATTACTATGTATTTGTTTCAGGTACTTCCTCTGCTCCATTGGACCTCTGAGTTCTCCAAGAAAATTATTATAATGTATTTCGGCCATCGCTTCCCTTTGACCTCACACATTAGGGGGAATCTGTTATCAACCCAAATGGCACTTATTCATCTGAGTGTCGACATTCTTTATGTTGGCACACAAAAAGACATATTAGGATTGAAGTTTGCCAAAACACTATAAATGAGCATGACTTGGGATGCATTTACCTTTAAACCAGCTTGCTATATAATTTTTCTAAGTGTTGAGTTGCATATGTGACTATCTCCATTGCAACTCACGTACTGTACATGACTATCTGCATTGTAACCCTTGTACATCAGCGTACGCATGTTTCCTTTGAGCAACTCACGTGTCATACACGGGTTGCCTATATCAATAGTTGCGTACACCTTAGTTTGACCTTAAAAAATATAAAACACGATTAATTGAGTTAGTTGGGCCCTAATCCTTAACTATCCCGACTGTTTCAACCACCCCAACCTTCGAAATCACTCTATTTCCCAAAGTATAAATAGAGTCCTTGGGGAGGCTATTAATCAATCAAGATTGGAGAGCAAAGTTATGATGGTGGTATATCCTCAGAAGTCTTGGAGAAGCAGAACTCAAAGTCCTTTGGTTGCAGAGGAGTCATTGTCTCAGAAGCTGGGTTGTACTCTTATCTCATTCACTGAGTGTTAATAAAGAGAATTCTTCTTCCAACATTGTGTCAAGTCTATTTCATGTATTTTGGTTAATGAATGTAATTGATTATATATTTTATATATTGTTCATCTAACCTCTTATATATACATGCATGAGATATTACTTGGAGAATTTGCTCTTTACAGGTGAAAGAGGTGCATCCCTGGAAGCTTTGGATAGAAGAGGAGTGGGAGAAGATCAAGCTTGGATCAACTGTCGCTAATCGGGTAAGTCAAGACTTTCTTCCTATTCCCTTTCTATTCTCTGGTAAAGCTGATTGTCTGCAAGTTTAGCAGGGATAATTTTAGGGGCGAAATTTAGCCCATGGGCTATTGTTAGGGGATTTTCTCCAAAAAACGATTCGCCATTTTGCATTTTTTGAAGCCCTGTTTCGCCCAATTTTGACGGGGTAAACTTTTTTCACCCTAGAAATCGCTAAATTATCATATAAACGATATAAAATACTTTCAAATTAAAATATTTTTTTTAAAATATCACCAAACATTTTATAGTTGGCATTTTAAGAATTGGTAAGATTCGCCAACATTTATACACTTTTAAATAAGTGTGGTTCCTTAAAATCATCCCTGAAGGTTACTAGTAAGTTCGTAACCCCAGAACCTAGGTTACAAGGGTGCTTAATCCTGAACAACACACACGTTTTGTAGTTCTATAACACGTGCACATTTTGTAGTTCTATAACACACACACATTTTTCAATTCTACAAGGGCGAGAGATGTAATTTGAATTTAAACATGCCAATTCATTTGCTCGCATGTCACCAATAGTCCTATGTGTATGGTTTGAAGTTTGCTTCGGTAATATCAAACCTGTGCTATGGTATATGATAAACCATAGCTAATTGAGCACTTCTTCCATTTTCTGAAGAAGTCGTTGTTTACGCACTTGTTACAGTATGCTACACACAATCATTTCTCATGAAATCTTAAACATAAATAGCATTTTTTGTACAGATTCTAAATATGTAATTTTTATTAAAAAATATTATATTTTCCTATTTTTTTTAAATTTCTATTGTGTCCTAACTCCTTAACTCAAAAAACATCTTGTGAGTGTCTTTTCCATAACTTTTTCAATTCTTAATAGTTTTAAAAAGAAATTATCTGGTGCACTAGAAAACACTGACCTCTACATTATATAATAACTCATTTCATGATTATTTCATTAAGACCTTCAAAGACTGCACCCACAAAAGACGTATTATTTTCGAGGAATTATCACTTAGATAATTATAAAAAAAATTAAAAAATTACTAATTTTATTTTCGAAAAATAGTGCTATATGTTCTCTACATGCCTGCAATTTTTTGTATCCCGAAAGCATCATTTAGGCCCTTAAAGGTTGTACCCACAAAAACATATGCCATATCAGTTGCCTAAAAAATCAAAAGTGTCTATTAGAAAAAATGAAACTTGATATAGTTATAAAAAATTTCAATACATAAACCTTATATATTTGGAAACGTGATTTAATTTCTTACATTTAATCTTATTTACTCAAAGCAAGATATTTTGTGTAAATATCTCAAAAATTATAATTAAGTCGAGGGATGCTTGAATTTTCAGTTTTCTATTGCATCTAACATGCCAAAAGTGACCCTCATTAACTTGCACTCACCCTTGATTTTTTGTTTTATTATTAATCAAACCTTACAAGTTGATATATAATATCTTAATTATTTTATTCAATGTGTTGAAAGAATAGGACACGTGGTTAGGAGACTTAAGGTGACATACCATATTCTAGATATAAGATGTATGGGACCACCTTATTTAAGTGACTAATGAAAATTTGAAAAATAGATTAATAATGAATAAAATGTATGATAAAAAGACAAATGTTTATTATTTGTTTAAAGTAAAAATAGATGTATTTTTAAGATAGTAATATAAGAAAAGTTAATTTATCACACTTATTTAAAATAAACCATGTCACTTAACACTAATCCCCTTGCTCACAATGTGGATCCTTATGTGCTTCTTTCTAAATGAACTTTTACATATAGTATGGTGGAAGGTTAGATTTTCATTCCTTCCCAACGAACTTAAGATTTTAATAATTTATCACATAAACATAATATTAATATTATGGTGTACTACACACGTTCCCTTAGACATAGATTTTGATTATACTATTTATTTATTATGAATAAAATTTTAATATATTATGAATAAAATTATGAATAAAATTTTAATATATTATGAATAAAATTTTGAATAAAATTATGAATAAAATTTTAATATATTATGAATAAAATTTTAATTTATTATGAATAAAATTACTCAATAAAAATGTTTATGTTATGAAAATATAAAAATATAGAATTGTAAATAATCATTAAATAAAATGTTATATATTATAAAAATATGAGTTTGTAAAATATAATTACAAAAATATATATATTATGAATGGAAGTTTAACATCTAAGTATGTGGTAAATAATTATTAAAAAAATGTTATATATTATAAACATAGTAAAATATAATTACAAATTTATATATATTATGAATGGAAGTTTAATATTTACATGTATATTGTAAACATTTTTTATTTTTATAATTAAGTTATATTTTATAAAAATTGTGAAGACAAAATTTTAATATTAAATCAAAAAAATGAAAATTATTTTAACATTACACTTAGTTAAATATTGTTAGGCAATTTAGTAATAAGCAAATCTCTATTCCATAAAATTAGGGTGAATGGAATGTTTTTTTATGTTAAACAAAATTAAAATTATACATCACTATTACTTTAATATCATTTATTAATTATTTTAGTTAAAAATTATTATATATTTATAATTTAAATTATCTAATAATGTAATTTAATTTTAAGATATATAAAAATTATAAACAAAAATTACATACATAATTAAGTGTATGAATTATAATAAAAAAGTATTATAGTATAAGTATTAATATTAAGATATACAATTAAGAATTTTATTTTATAAACTAAATACAAATAGCATTTACCATAGTTTAACCCCATACCCATAAGAATTTGTATAAATCATTTATTGATGTTTTTATTAAAAATTAAGGATGGATGTGAATTATGAGCAAGCTTAAAAAATTAAAGCTTATTATTTTCTTTTGGTTTCTACATTCTAAAATAATCTCTATTTTCAGTGGCTTTCATCTACTATGGGATACACCTAAGCTTTGATTATGATTAAATAAACTATTTGACTATTTAAATTGTTTTACATGCTTCGTAATATAATATGTGTGTGTGGTTTTTAAACAAATGAAATGTGATAGTGCAATTTAATATTATTATGTTATCCACTTGATATGATTATTTAATATTGATTTGAAAAATAAAGCATTATGATTGAATCGAATTAGATCGAGTAACAAAGACGTAAACTTTCTCTTCATGAAAAGTCAAGATATTTATTGTGTTATCTAAAACATTTAAAGACTGAAGCAATGCATTGCATTACCATTAAATGAATAGTTTTGTAAACAAATAAGTAATAATCATTCACGAATAAATCAACAATAAAAGTGACCTCAAGGAGTACCATCTTAATTAGTATTAAAGTATTTAACTGCTCAAGAAAACCATGAATCAAATAACCACATTGAATCAATATTGTATCTTGAATAGAGTAAGGGTATTAATGATTTATAGTCCCAAAACATTATGTGGAGGACGGTGGAGTATGAATGTAGGAAGGAGGAGGAAAATTGGTATTTTAGCAAAGGTATTACGGACGATAAGGGGGTTGTTTTTTCTTTTGGGAGAATAGGATTTAGTATTTTTTTATGAGAAAGGAGGAATACCGAGGAGGGGGTTAACTTGAGGCTTTGAGGGTGGGAAACTCAAAGGAAAGGATGAAAGTGCACTATTAACTAATTGATTTTGAACTAAGTAAATATGTTATTTGGATAATCGGATTGTGGGCTTAAGGGATAGGAAATTCGTTGATTTCATAGGTCCAACAAGATAATAGCTGGTTAGCAGGGTGGATTTTTACTTTGGTTGCTAAGTGAGAACACTACAACATTTATGGAAAGATAAAGGATCTACCACAACCTACAAGATCCAAATATTCCACTTGACTTAACCTTGTTAAATGGTTATTTTTTGTTATATATCCTAAATATGTGCAGAGATGTATTATCAGGAATAGTTTTGAAATGTAATAGAATAAATGAATGTATATATATGCTTTTTATGGATTTTTTACATGCAGAAATCCCTAGAATACTATGATGCGAAAATAAACCATGAACATACACATAAATTTTGTTATGGAAAATAATCTTGAAATTTTCATTAAACTAGCTCAAACTAGTTGTGGTACAACTGTAGTATATAGGAATCAATCAAATTATTTAGTTCCCTCTTTCGGAGGAGGGGGACTGCACACGTTATGAGTTTATCAAGGATTACGTTGCATCGCGATGTTTATCAAGGGTTATGTCACACATCGACATTGACGAAGGGTTATGCAGCATTACAACAATGCCCAAGATGTGCAATATTAATAATGTAACATTTGATGTTTAGAAAATATCATCTTGCATTGTGAAATATGGCCACGTGGTTCACTAAAGTCAACCATGGTTAACTATGGTCAAACTAAAGTCAAGCATGTGTTAATTAAAGTTGAGCATGACTCGCTAAAGTTAACCATGGTTTACTATGATCAAACTAAAGTCAAATATGGTTAACCAAATTATGGAGTTCATTAAGGATTATGCCACATTACGACATTGGTCAACGACTATGTGGCATTGGGATAATGCCTAAGATATGACACATTAATTATGGGACATTTGATGTTAACCAAATTTCATGTTTCATTGTGAACTATGGCCACGTGGTTTACAAAAGTCAACCATGGTTAACTATGGTTAAACTAAAGTCAAGCAATGATAACCAAAGTCAACCATGCTTAATTATGGTCAAACTAAGTTAAACATAGTGGGAAAAAGTTAGCCATGGTTCGGTATAGTGTCTGGTATATGCCGACACAAGCAAATATGCAACACATTAACAATGTGACATTCAACGTTCATCAAGGGTTATGTCACATTTTGATCTTTACCAAGGGTTACATTTCATTCATTGTTCATCAAGGATTATGTGACATTGCAATGTTGTTTAAGGGTTGTCTAGCATTGCAACAATGCCAAAGATGTGACACATTAAACATGTGACATTCGATATTCAAAAAATTTCATGTTGCATTGTGAAATATAGGCACGTGGTTAACTAAAGTAAACCATGGTTAGCTCTGGTCAAACTAAATTCAAGCATTGTTAACCAAATTCAACCATGGTTAATTAAAGTCAAACATGACTTGCTAAATTCAACCATGGTTAACTTTGATAAAACTAAAGTCAAACATGGTTCACCAAAGTCAGCCATGGTTCACTATAGTGTCTAGTATATGTCGACACAACCAAAGATGTGATACATTAACAATGTGACATTTGGATTTCATCAAGAATTATGTCATATTATGATGTTTATCAAGGGTTACGTTGCATTTAGCATTCAACAAGGGTTATGGTGTATTGTGATTTTTATCAATAGTTATGTTGCATTCGACGTTCATCAAGGGTTATGTCATATTTCGATGTTTATGAAGGGTGATATTTCATTGAGGAATTCATCAAGGGTTATGTCAGATCGTGACATTGGTAAAGGAATATGCGACATACCAACAATAACCATGGAGGAATATCACAATTCAACAAAACCATCAAGGAAAACATCCACAATACAAAAAACCATTGAGGAAGACAATCATTAAAGATTATTTCAATTGACGTAATTTGATGAAGCTGAAAGTCCCAATTATGTTATAGTATAATTTCTTTTATACTATAATATAATGTTTTAATTAATAATAACATTTTCAATTAAATAAATCTAGTTATGCCATTGAAAGAAAAAGACCTAGTTATGCATTGCAAGGCCATATGTAAATCTCCTTTGGATCCCAAAAATGCCTGCTTTTCTTGGTCTGTAATTGGACAAATCCTACACTTGGATAAGGATTGAAGTACCTAGGCGTATCTCACCCAAATTCCCTTGTGTGGAAATAAGAAAACTATTAAGAATCCTTTTTGGTTCTACAATTTTCCAATTTCATTTCAATATTCAAATTCTAAATTTTATATCTAATTGCTTATCACTTCCATTTTGTGTGGGGCATCTCTTATATTAGGAGATAGACTATCCTATTCCATTGTGTTTAGCACAATCTAGTAGATGACTAGATTCAATATTTTGACATAGATGTGTGTGTGTGTGTGTGTGTGTGTGTGCATAATCTCAAAAAAACACCTTATCTCCTCTGATCTAAAAGAATGTAATCTCAACTAGTGCCCAGTAACTTGTAATTCGCTAGGTTCAATAACATCTACCCTAACATATGTATGCAAATTTTCCAACTAGCTCTCTACTACAACAGTGGGTAGTAAATGGGGAAATGGAGGAAATCCTACACCTCATAAATACTCTAATGTTGAAATTAAAATCCTCATAGGTGTTGATATTAAAAATTGGGATCAACCTTAATGTTTACTTGTCATGGTCCCAACAATATATCTATTGAAACAATAATCTTATGTTTTCCTTGAAGAAGTACTTAGCCTCCTCACAACAATTGAGAAGGCCAATATCCCTCGAGAGGAGTTCAATGTAGATGTAAAGAGTAAACAATATTACAATACTCCCAACCTTATGTTTCAAGTAACAAGTTCGAAATACTCTAGTTATGAACCATACAAAACATGGTCTTCCAACTTCAGTGAGACTTCCTTCATAGAGATTTTTTTGGGTTTTATTTGAACGGGTTAGAAACCCAAGTATATTGTAGTTCTTAAACTAAAAATAGGGGTTTAATTTGATTGGAAATTTTCCCAACACAAGATGATTTTCCCATCAAATACTACAACAAATCAAGCTTCCCCATCAAAAATTCTAGGTAGAATCCATAAAAAGTTTGATAAAATTGGTCAGACTATTGATTTTGACGGGTGAGTTGGATTTCAAATTCCTACCTTGGTACTTAAAGTCTAGACTATTCATTTTGAACAGTTTTGGATTTCAAATTCCATCCTTGATAAAAATTTATTGTTGTCGATCAAAATATAACCTTAAATATAGAGTTTCGCTTTCTATACTCATCTAGTGTAGCTTAATATTTCTTACATCTTGGTGAGGTATACACACACACACACACAGATAAGTGAACAATATTAGATCTTAACAACTTAGATTTTTTTTATTTTTTATTTTTTGCTGCCACAGGAACAGTGTTGAAGACCCCTGAAAATCAATGTCATCTAGTTTTTTTTCACCTAGTTGTCCATTGTTTTTGGTGATGGCCATATGCCTGTGAACTATCCAATCAACCCATGTTCGCTCAGAGCAAGTGCTTTCATTCTTGAAGCTACCGACAAGATCTGGATCTTAGGAGCATTGGCCCTTTTTACAAACCCGTCACTTGCATTTGCTGTTGATGGGGGTGGCGGGGGCGTTGAGTCTACAAGAGCCCTAAAGACCGCATCCAGAGCCTTCCTTCTATCTTCCAGGCTCGAATCCGAAGGAGGATCCATTTGAAAAGTCACCCACGGCTTGATCATATTTGAATCATTCAATATAGCTATTCTCAAGTGTTGAGTTTGCATGCAGATCTGCAGAGATCTATCGGCAACAAATAAGAAACTGTGATAGACTCCAGCCAGCACCTGCAGCAATCAGCAGTGCTTTGTTTCCAGAATACGGGTAGCTCACAAGCAGAACCCAAACGATAGGCTCAAGTCCACTCAACGCTTGTCTCCACACCTCGTTCGGTTCCTCACCACATTCCGTTAACCCTGCCACCTATTTTTTCACTTAGATTTTATTGATACAATCTCAATACTTCATTTTCTAACTACATTATTACATATAAACAAAATCTACTGACCTGAAATAACCCACTAGTGGTTCATAAAGAAGCATAAGGTAGCAAACTTCTTGTCATGCTTTTATTTTTTATGGTCGTGAACTTGTTTTCTTAAGGAAGACAAGGTCTTGAACAATTACAAATAACTTTATATCATTTTTTTAAACCAAAAAGTGATTTCAATGTTGATAGTATTCACAAATAACACAATCCCTTGTAAATCACCCGTGAAGATTATATTAAGACAAGTGCTTACAAGTAGCATTTAGCATAGTTTAACCCCATACCCATAAGATTTTGTATAAATCATTTATTGATATTTTAACTAAAAATCAGATATTTAAAACATTTTTGTTTAAAATTGTCTTGCCCATGCATTGTCTTATGAAGTTTTGCAATTGCCAATACTTATAAATGTCAATGAGGTCATTTCATTCTATACAAGAGCACCAAACATTAAATATCCTTAAATTGCCATCAATATCACAATTAGTTATCAAAATAGAACCTTCCTAGCCCTTCCAAGGGTAATTCCAAAAAATCCTTAAAATAAAGTATATTTCTGAAATGATTTGTTGCTTAATTGATTTGAATCATGAGCAAGCTTAAAATATTAACGCCTATTATTTTCCTTTGACTTCTACATTCTAAAATCATCTATATTCACAATAGTTTCCATCTATTAGAATTATGTAAATGAAATGTATATACAATTTTATTATATTTGAAATTCTAAATTTCTTAAAATAAAACATTGTTCAACCTATCTATTAGAATTTTCAAATTGCCATAAGTCATAGACTCATATAGACAATGCAAAATCAAACATTATTCATTCCATATATATTAAAATTGCTAAATTAGTAAAGATTGAGTGAAATTTTTATATTCGATTAAATTTGAATTAGTGTTTTGTCACTCTAGCTACAAAACAGTGTTCTTTATTAAAAAGAAAAACTAAAAGTTGTGATGTCACAAAATCCAATGATAATGACAATCTTGATTAAAAAGAAAAAGTAAGGTAGTTTAATGGAATTCAACGGTGAACAACCAATGATAACGACAATCTTGATTAAAAAGCAAAAATAAAGTAGTTTAATGAAATTCAAGGGTGAACAATAACTAGCTTGTTGCATGTCATTTAATGGGGCGGCAGCAAGCATGCCCTAGGTTGGATTTCAAGTTGTTTAAGATCCAACGGGAAACATGTTTGGTGCTTAAGATCCAACAGGGGACATGCCTACTGCCACCGCATTAAATGGCCTATAGCAGACTGGTTATTTTTAGAATAATTCAGCCGTCAATGGAAACCTACTTCGTATTTTGAAAAGTCAATTCATATTTTATGGAAACCACCGCATTAAATGGCCCGGCAACAGGCTGGTTATTGTTAGCATAATTCAACCATCAATAGAAACCTACTTCGTATTTTGAAAAGTCACTGTTGAATTTTTAGCAATAGCATAAACTTTAAAATTTGCAGATCTACTTAAACAAATCAGCAGTGTAGTAAAAACAAATTCATCACATCAGCACACATGGACACAATATTTTTCACTGGGTAAACCTTCAAAAGACAAAAACCCGAAAAGCATTAATAGCTCATCTCGTAAATGAAATGGCTTTAAGAAATTCTTCAAAAAGTTCCTCAAATTCTAGATCTCGAATTTAACCACAGTTTACAGTAAAAGTTTTATCAGTAAAAAAAAATAGACTGATAACTTAAGCCATAGATCCACAAAATTCCAGATCTATCAAAAATGATCAACGCTGCTCAAAAAACAGTGTGTCAGAAATGATCAACTCTGCCCGAAGTACAGAACAGGATGCCCAGAAAATAGTGACAAGCTGCCCAAAATAATTTACAAGCTACCCAGAAGTCTTCTTACCTTCCCGATTACCTTTCTTCTCTGCCCAGATGTGACGGTTCCTTGTGTTGCCCCTGCCCAGTGGTCTAATGGTTTCCTAGCAGCTTTCGGGCAGTCCTATTGCTGCCCGAAAGGGCTAGCAGAAAAGGTTCATGGCCTAAGGGACTGTCCTAAGGGTCTATGGAAGACCCAGCAATCTTACGACTGCCACATGAAAAAAAATGGACAACCCGTGAGAAAGAAGAGGGAGGATGCCCACACAAAAAAATGAAAGAAATGCTGCCCACAAATAAATCTCAGCTGCCCGATATGCCCAAAAGAATGAAGAAGGCTGCCAGAGAAGACAAAAACGGAATGTTGAAGGTGGTTGTCCAAAAATGTTGAAAATGAACTGTGCTAATAAAACCCTAGCTGAGGGTTTGAACATTAAATTGTCTTCTTCACCTGTGAGAGCGAAAACTTGTGTGTTATAAATGAGAAGACTTAGTCTTCTTTTATAGCCTTTGTTCACCTGTAAGTGGACAAGATTATGAAAAATAAAAATAATAATATTTTTATTATTTTCCTAATTTGAGTTTCACTTTTACCAAAAAAATAGTTACTTTTATTTTTCCTTTGACTTTTACCAAAAGTCCTTATTTAATTTTTTATTCCACCTGTGGTCATTTTCCTATGGTACAAAATTCTTTATTTAAATTGACTTTTGACTTTGACCTTTTTTTGTGTGCCCCTGTGGTCATTACCTATGGTACCTTTTTTATTTCAAAGTACATCATCATAAACCAAGAGAGTTATTAATGCTTTTACCTCACACACTGTGTGACACCTAAATCTGGTACTAGGGTAACTTAAATAAGGGTAGTTAGTCCTTGGAGAAGCACACCAAGCCATAGATCAAGGGTCAAAGTGCCACACACATGACCATACTCAGTCTAGGGCTTATAGTGTCTTCATTCTCCAAGAGAATGGCTACTCAGAACTAAACTGACTCTACTAGTCCCAGACTGGTCTACATCGTGGTCTCGGACCATATGTCTACTCAACACAAGGTTGAGTCTACCCAGGGAAGATCTGGTTCTATATCATGGTCCTAGACCAGATATCTACCATTCAACAGAATGGTCACTCAACACTGGGTTGAGTCTTCACCATGGTCCCAAACCAGGTGGTCCCATTCTCTGAAGAGAAGGGCTCTCGATGTTGCTCAGAAAAATCAACATTCCCTCTCAGCGAGAGAGGCATTCTCTGCCATACCAAGCTTGTCACAAAAGTACACGAAATTTGATGTTGTCAGAGGCTTGGTCAAGATATTCGCAATCTGTTCATTTGTACGAATGTACTGCAACTTCAGAGCACCTCTCTGCATTAGGTCTCTAATGAAATGATACCTTATTTCAATGTGTTTCTATCGGTCATGAAACACTGGATTCTCTAGAAGCTTTATGCAACTCTAATTATCGCAATGGATGATCGTTGAGTCAAGTTTTTCCTCGAACAGATCAGATAACAAATTTCTGAGCCAAACTGCTTCCTTGCAGGCATCGCTTGCAGCAATATATTTTGCCTCAGCTGTACTCTGAGCTATGGAACCCTACTTCCTACTGGACCAAGAGATCATAGCTGATCCCATACTGAAGCAATAACCAGAGGTACTTTTCTGGTCAACTGCACTGCTAGCCCAATCTAAATCTGAATATCCAGATAACAATACTCCACTACTGGAAGTATACATGAGCCCATAAGTGATAGTCCCTCGGACATATCTAAGTACATGTTTGGCGGCTACAAAGTGTATTTGCATCGGATTTGACATGAACTGATCCCGTATGTCTAGTCTCGTATTCACGAGATACATCAGGGAACCAATGAGTTGTCTATATAGAGTAGAGTCCACATTCTGTGAACTAGAGGGTGAGTCCTGCAACTTTGTCAAGTTGGTAGTCATTGGTACACTCATGGACTTGCAGTCCTGCATCCCAAATATCTGCAAGATATCCACTGCATACTTTCCTTGTGTTAGGAAGAGAGTCACCTAGATTTTTCCATACTTCTAAGCCAAGGAAGTAATGCATCAACCCGAGATCTTTCATGTCAAATTCAAAGGTAAGCTCCCTCTTACAATGGTCTATCAACTCTTCATCACCTGTAAGAAACAATTCATCTACATATAGAACAAGTATCAAGACATGATTATGAACAACTTTAAAGTACAAGTTAGAATCAGTTGTACTTTTGGAGAACCCCAAGCTATGGAGAAATCCATCCATCCTGGCACACCAGACTTTCAGAGCTTGTTTCATTCCATACCAGTGTTATCGGAACCGGACCGGAACCGGCAAAACCGGCCGGTCTGACCGGTTTACAGGGTTGGCCGGTCCGGTCAGCAAAAAAATGGAAAAAAACCGGATTTTTGTCCAAACCGGGTATGGAACTGGCTGGAACAGACCGGAACCAGCCAAACCTAGCCAAAACCGGCCGAACCGGCCGGTCTGGACTGGGGACTCAGGAAACTCAATTTTTTTTTTAAAAAACAGAAAACTCAATTTTTAATAGCTTGTGTGACTTGTGGGATGAGGTGTTAGGAGTCTGGTTGAACTGGAAAATTGTTGTAACTTATCCATCAGTAGTGGGTGCTAGTTATGAAGAAATGTACCTTTATAGATCTTTCCATTGTTCTTCCAAAGTCCAATATTTCAAGATTAATTTCAATGCTTGTGGCCTGATTCAAAGGGATTTATGATAAACCATACATGGACTATGAGTTCTTATAAAAAAAATTAGTCCAAAATCTCTAATTGCAGCAAGACTAAATAAGCGCTGGGCTGTTTGTGATGTTTAAGATCGGTAGATTGGATGATGCCATATTTGATTTTTTAATTCTAAGTACCTGGTTTGCTTACTTGCTCGCATATTATTCTTGTTAGCATCGGCTTGTATATTAACCTCATCCTTTTCTTTAATATTGAAATAATTTAACTTCATTCAAACATCTACCTATGCTTTTAACAGCTGAATTATCATTGGCTTTTGGCCAATGAATCACTGTTATTGTTTTTGAAAGGTTACCTTTGGATAGGTTGTTGTCCACTGTTGTGAAATCTTCATCCCCGATGAAAGTAGAGAAGGATTAGAGAATATTGGAAATATTAGGAAGGTTGTCCATGGAAAAAAAGAAAAATGCTTTTGGTTATTTGCTGGCATGTATTTCAGAAGCTAATTCTCAGACTTAAAATCCAAAGGGTCAATTGCCGTGAATATCTGGAACATACACTATATTATTGGAGTGACACTCATCCTTTGAATGTCATTGGGTTTTGGCTAAGGAATCACCATTATTGTTTTGAAAGGTTATCTTTGGATTGGTTGTTGTCCATTGTTCCATTGTTTTATTGTTATATATGTTTTTTACAAAATCTGAATATTTTATGTATTTTTTAGTCAGCCGACTTTTTACCCGATTTTTTGCCGGATCCGGTCCGGTTCACATTTTGGGATTCACCGGTTCGATGACCAGTCTGGTTCCGATAACATTGTTCCATACAAGGCTTTATTTAGTTTAAATACATGGGTCTTCTTCCCATGAGTAACAAAGCCTTCAAGTTGTTAAATATAAACCTCTTCCTCAATCTTACCATTGAGAAAGGTTGTATTTACATCCATCTGATGTAAATTCCATCTGAATACTGTAGCAAGTGAAATGATGGTTCTTATGGTAGTGTACGTAGCAACAGGTGGAAATGTCTCGTCATAGTCAATGCCTTCTTTTAGAGTGAAGCCATGAGCTATGAATCTGGCTTTAAACTTCTCCACACTGCCATCTGCAGCGTGCTTGATATTATAAATCCATCTAGAAGTCACTACTGACTTTCCTGTAGGTCTGGGAACAACTTCCCAAACATCATTCTTCATGATTGACTTATACTCTTCAATCATGGCATCAACCCATACCTATTTACTTGTTGCTTCTTCGTACAATGAAGGTTCTGAACTGATAAGCTGACTCATAAGACCAGAGTACTTCTTTGGTCTTATGCTTTCTCTTAAAGTCCCTAGAGGAGCTTTATGCTTCTCGTCTTCTCGTACCGTTTCTCGGTACCAAGCAAGTCTCCTTTTGGAATGAGGAAATTCAAGTAGTTCTTCTAGTGGACTTTTAATTTTCTCAGAAACATCTGGAGTTTGATCATCAAACTCTTCCTCCCTCTGAATTTCTGAATCTGGAAACTCAAGTGGAGAAACTGCATCTTCCGGTGAAAGCTCTAGTGTTTTATGAAACACTACTTCCTCATGGAATATCACATCTCTGTTGACCTCAATTTTCCTCTGTCCAGTTATATATACTCGATAAGCCTTCGAGCAATCACTGTACCTAACAAAGATGCATTTCTTACCGGAGGGCTCTGGCTTAGCCCTCTTCTTTTTTGGCACATGAACATACACAGGAGTACTGAATATCCTCATGTGATCAACTGCGGGTTTCTTCTTGGTGAAAACTTCTTCATGAGTCTTTTCACCCCAAGATAGCATGTGGGATTCTGTTCTGAATCTATACTGCAATTTCGGTATCTTCAACCCACAAAGACAAAGGAAGATCTAGATTAGTGATCATGGCTTTAACAACCTCACAGATCATTCTATTCTTCCTTTTTGCAGCCCCATCTTGTTGGGGGTTGTAAGGCACTATCAACACTTTCTTGATTCCTGCTTCTCGACAAAAATGATCGAACTCATTAGGTTCATACTCACCTCCGTTATCTGATCTCAAGATACATATGTGCCTGCCAATCTAATTTTCAATCAGTGTCTTGAACTCTTTCAACCTGTCAAAGGTTTCACTCTTGGCCTTAAGGAAGTAAATCCATGACTTCCGAGAGTAGTCATCAATAAACAAGACATAATACAAACACCCACTCAAGGAGGTTGAAGACATGGGCCCAAAAATGTCAGAATGAATCAAATGCAAAATGCCTTTAGATCTACTCTTGCTTCTGGGAAATGATTTCTTAGTGTTCTTACCTAGAGCACATCCTTTACAGATTCCTTTATGTTTTCGAGAAACTTATGGCATACTTGTGACCATCTTCTGAAATCCTGAGAAAGCTGTGTAGTGAAGGTGTCCAAACCTTTTATGTCAAAGTTCGCAAGGATCAACTGTGTGATGTACCAAAGCATGAGTGGAAACTTTGGAAGCCTTGTAAAGGTCTCCCTGTCGAACCCCAATCTGTACTGCAGAGTCTAGATCTGTGTCCTTTGCCCATAAAAAGACCTTCTTGTCCATAAAGAGGACTCCGTGGCCCTTGTCTTCTAAACCAGCAACAGATAAAAGATTCTTCTTTAAACCAGGAACATAAATAATATCATCAATATGAAGAACCGTACTTGAGTCAAGTTGAAGTGAAGTTGAGCCAACTCCTTCAATATTGTAAGTGGAGTAATCTCCAAGCTCTACCTGAGTGGTGAACTTCTTCTTTCTGTAACTGGTAAGGGTACCATGATTACCTATCATGTTCCTGGAGGCACCACTGTCCACCAACCAAGAAGTGGAGCACGCTGAGAAAGAACCAGTTAGAGCATAAATCAAATAGTACTCGCTTCTAGGCTCATCAATTTTATTGGCCTTGATTTTCTTCTTCTTCTTTGGTTCTTCATCTTCTTCTTCCTCTGCTTCTACAGCAGATGCCTGAAACCTTCTATTGAGTTTCTTCTTGCTCTGCCTATAGTCTTTAGCATAATGTCCAAATTTGTGATAAGTATGACATTCCATCTTAGACATGTCAGAAAACTTACCCTGAGGTTTCTTCCCTTTCTTTTGCTGAGGGAAAGGTTTCTCGAACCTTTGGTCTTTGCTGCAAGTACAAGGTTATCCTGCTTGATTGCCTTGTCAATGTTCATTGCTTCTTCTTGTATGCAATCATGCCAAAGCATTTTAAAGGTTGGCTGATTTTCTCATCCACAGACGGATGCCATGAAGGTTTCCCAAGAGCTTGAGAGACCATCAACCACTTTGTGTACAAGATCATCATCATCAACAATAACACCAATAGCAAGGAGTTGATCTCTTACTTGTTTGATCTTGGTGAAGAAGGAACCAACACTTCCATCTTTGCTCAGCTTCAAAGTTCGTAGCCTCTTCTTCAAGACTCTCTTTTGATTGGGAGCCTTCTTTTCATAGAGGTTTATCAACGTATCATAGCATTCTTTAGCAATCTTCAAGGATGTGATGTTAGGAATCAATTCTTCTTTGATAGAATCATATATAACTCTTCTAGCCTTACCTTGCTTCCTCTTGTAGGCAAGCCTACCAGCGTTTGTAGTTGGCTCTTCTGTGACATTAAGAACAATGTCATCCAAGTCATTCTCATCAAGAATGGTTGTCAACCTGGCCTTCCAAGAATTGAAGTTTGCTGAACCAAAGAGTTTCTCTTCCGGTTTGAAACCATTGATGGCCATCTTTGTCACTTAACCAAATGTTAGATTTGCAAATCTTATTCCAAGATCTAGTGAGAAACAACACCAGTGTCCCTTTACTATGTTTTCACATGATAAGCTCTGATACCATGTTGAATTTTTAGCAATAGCATAAACTTTAAAATTTGCAGATCTACTTAAACAAATCAGCAGTGTAGTAAAAACACATTCATCAAATCAACACACATGGACAAAATATTTTTCATTGGGGAAACCTTCAAAGGACAAAAACCCCAAAAGCATTAATAGCTCATTTCATAAGTGAGATGGCTTTAAGAAAATATTCAAAAAGTTCATCAAATTCTAGATCTAGAATTTAACCACAATTTACAGTAAAAGTTTTATCGGTAAAAAAAACATACTGATAACTTAAGCCAGAGATCCACAAAATTCCAGATCTATAAAAAATGATCAACGCTGCTCAAAAAATAGTCTGTCATAAATAATCAACTCTGCTCGGAGTATAGAACATGCTGCCCAAAAAATAGTGACAGCCTTCCCGGAATAATTTACAGGCTGCCCAAAAGTCTTCTTACCTGCGCGATTACCTTTCTTCTCTGCCCAAATGTGATGGTTCCTTGCGCTGACCTTGCCCAGTGGTCTAATGGCTTCCCGACAGCTTTTGGGCAGTCCTATTGTTGCCCGAAAGGCCTCGCAGAAAAGGCTTGTGGCCTAAGGGACAGTGCTGAGGGTCTGTGGAAGACCCAGCAACCTTACAGCTGCCACCGGAAAGAAAATGGACAGCCCGTGAGAGAGAAGAGGGAGGATGCCAAAGAAAAAAGGAAAGAAAGGCTTCCCACAAATAAATCTTTGCTGGCCAATCTATCCAAAAGAATGAAGAAGGATGCCAGAGAAGACAAAAACGGAATGTTGAAGGTGGCTGCCCAAAAATGTTGAAAATGGGCTTTGTTGATAAAACCCTAGCTGAGGGTTTGAACATTACCTGTGAGAGCAAAAACTTGTGTGTTGTAAATGAGAAGACTTGACCTTCTTTTACAGGCTTTGTTCACCTGTAAGTGGACAAGATTAGGAAAAATAAAAATAATAATATTTTTATTTTTTTCCTAATTTCACTTTCACTTTTACCAAAAAAAAAGTTACTTTTATTTTTCCTTTGACTTTTACCAAAAGTCCTTATTTAAATTGACTTTTGACTTTGACATTTTTCCATGTGCCCGTGTGGTCATTAAGTGTGGTACTTTTTTTATTTCAAAAGTACATCATCATAAACCAAGAGAGTTATTAATCATTTTCCCTCGCACACTATGTGACACCTAGATCTGGTACTAGGGTAACTTAACCAAGGGTAGCTAATCCTTGGAGAAGCACAACAAGCCCATAGATCAGTCTCCGTGCAGCTCCTTGCTGTCTGGTCTCGAGTACCGTGCTGTCGGGTCTCGATGCAGCTCCCGTGCTGTCCGGTCTCGGTGAGGCGTTGCGTCTCTGTTCAGAGAAATATGAGGACAAGGACGAAGGGCCCTCCTCATCTAAAGGAATTAGCCTTTCTGTAAGATAATACCGTGTCAAATTTATAGGAATATAGGTTTGACTGTTGGTTGCAAGATTATACTCATCATATTCATCATATATGTATGTGCAGAATGGATTACAGCAACTACCTGCCAACACAGCAAGCGATCATTCAATAGTTTGTTCTTCCTAGCCTCCCAATTCGGAGGCATCGGAGCCAGAGAGCGAGGTAAATCTCATCTTTGAATTAAATCTAGACATGAATGATCTTAACTTATAGCATACCGACGTTTTTCTTAGTGTAGTTAATGACGCTACAGGTCAAGTTCAACCGTATGAATGAAGAAAACCAGAGGTTGAAGGGGTTTCACATAGTGTTCCAACGGGGAAGATTGAGCACGGAGGTCCAAGTAGCAAACACCCGGTTTCTACTGCTAATGGACACGTGGATGCCTCGTCGCTTGTTGAACCTGCTGATGGACATGTGGATGCCTTGTCACCTACTGAACCTACTGTTGTTTATGCTAGGAAGACTCGTAGCCTTGAGCTGGAGGATTCTCAAAAAGAGGATCTGCTGCTGTCGGTAAAGCTTCCAGTAGTTGAATCCCTAAGCTCGTAATTAAAATCCTGCACCAATTATCAGAGAATGAGCCAACTTTTCTCATGGTGCATACTCTAGCTAGAAGAAGTCTGAATCTCTAAGTTTTTTTGGTTATCTGTTTTAGATAGGTTGTTAGCTTGTATGTCTTATGCTATAGTCTCATAGTATGTAGATGATGTATCAAAATTCCAAATCTTTTAGCTATTTTAGGGATTGTTTTTCATTTATTAGAGAGCATTTTTTGACTTAAAATTAACATAACTGTTGAAATTTTTGCTTGGTTAAGATAGTGGTTCCACCTTCTCAAGCCACTAATAATAATAAGACCCAAAAAAATATTGGTTAATTTTCATAGTTTCCTCGTCGCCCTAAATAGTGAACACTTACTAAAAACTTTATTTCTATGTCTATAGTAGCGTACAGATTAAATTATAGTTTTATCCGAGCCCATGAAAATTGTACCCACTCATAAATTTTTTCACTCAAAAAATTGTACCAACTCATAAATTTTTTCACTTTCTTGAGTGTCAAATTGTGGAAAACTCAAGACAACACAGAAAATACAAATTCAAATTATGAAAAGGCATGGTTGTCTTTTCAAAATGGAATGTAAGCACTTCTGAGGTGATAGTTGGATTGAGCCTCACCATTAAAAAGTTTATATCCAACGATATGGCGAACCTGAATTGTAACTGCAACATTGATAAAGCAAGACATTCCTACCGTATTATTTCTTCGTTCTTGTTTCTTTTCACACTAACGGGCGAAATCAGAGAGAAACCCTACCTCATAATTTCCACCTTACCACTATATCTCTGGGCTCGAGCATCTTGATCTCTTCCTCTTCGGTCCAGTTGGCATGAGTGCTATACAGCTTCTGTAAGCTTGACTCCCACGATCTATTGAATTTCTTCATCCATAAACTATTCAAACATTTCAAAGTAATATTAAGCTACCGAAATGGTCAAGTTTATTGATGGATACCTTTTCTGACGCTGGTTGCTGCATAATGGACATTAGTTCTTACTTATGTAATTCAACAATTAATCTCAGCCTCTGGTTTTCTTTGTTCATACGGTTGAGCTCGATCGTTAGCGTCATCAACTGCATGAAGAAAACGTAGGTATGTTATAAGATGCATTCATTTATGTCTAAATTTAATTCATAGATGAGATTTGCCTGGTTCTTCGACCCCGATTCCTCCCGGTTTGAAGGCTCAGAACAACGAACCGTAGCAGTTGTAATCCAGAGTGCACATATAAATATATTATCAGTATAATCATGGAACCAACAAGCAAAACTATATGCCTATAAATTTGACAGGGTATTTTCTTACCGGAAGTCGAATTCGTTTGGAGGAGGTGGGTCCTTAGTCCTTGTTCTCAGATTTCTCTGAACAGAGACGCAACCGCTCACGGAGACTGGACAGCATGGGCGCTCTATCGAGGCTGGACACCGCCAATTGTTGGCTGGTAGTCAAACCCCGGCTCTCTACTAGACTTCTCAGAGAAGAAATCCACCACGCCATTTTTAGTTTCAATTTCAGACTCTCTGGTCCATGAATTTCTCATTATTCTTTGTCTCTTTCCTAACACAGAGATACTGCGTAGTCTATCAACACTTCTAATTTTTTAGTCAAATCTTTTTAACTTACTTTTAATTTTTTAGTCAAATCTTGTTAACTTATAACTTATTTGGTTGAGGTGTTGGTTTTATAAAAATGGATACTTGATTTCAATTTCTTAGGGGTGAGTTAGTTAGTAAGCCATGCCAAAATATCCAGGCATCATAAAGGTTGGCCTAGCGGGAATGCGATCTCCAGGTGAAGGTTGGTGTGACCTAGGCTAGATATGATTCCAAATGACTTTAACTGTTTATATACCTTTCTTAGATGCCCCTCAATTAAGATTATCTTAACCAATCATAAAAATACACTGATCATTATTTGCAATAAAAAAAAACACTTCGAACCTCCTGCGCAACACTCATGCCAATAGGATGGGCTTCATACCTGATGATCTCCTTTCCGCAATCCATCCGTTAGACAGTTGTGCGGACTGACAGAAGGCCCGAGCATTACATGGAAATTCTTTAATTGTAGGCGAAAGATTAAGAAGATTAACAGAGAACGATGCAATAGATCGACTAGTGGTTGGAGCGATGTGTCGAGTTGGAGCTAGGTGGAACGATGCGTCTCTAACAGGTCCGAAAGCCAAGCCAGTAACAATAAAAGTCTTTTTCAAGAAATATGTAGCAGCGTTTTGACAGCCATGCCGACAATAACATGCGTTTCCAAGATTGTCGTTATCATCCGCTTTTGCTTTTTAATCAACAATAGAGTCTTAACATTCTCTACTGCTTGATAAAATTCAATCCAATATAACAATCTCATTCAATCCAATATGTTTTTATTTTTACTTTATTTATTATTTTTAGAATCTATAAAATAGGAATTTTACTAATTTAGTAATTTGAATAGATATATGGAATGCATAATGTTTGATTTTGCATTCGAATAGATAGACTGAACAATGTTTTATTTTAAGAAATTTAGAATTCAAAATTCACTATAAAGAAACTTTGAAAAAAGTCATCACTATTTCATACATTTCATCTAAGTGTAACATGTAAAAACAATCGATAATAAAGATGATCTTAGCAAAGGTGGTTCATGATTCACATCCATTTTTAAGTTTTAGTTAAAATATGAGTAAATGATTTATATAAAATCTTATGGTTAGGGGGTTAAACTATGCTAAATGATATTTGTAAGCATATGGCTTACTATAGTAGTAAGCCTAGTTCATGATTCACATCCATTTTTAAGTTTTAGTTAAAATATGAGTAAATGATTTATACAAAATCTTATGGTTATGGGGTTAAACTATGCTAAATGATATTGTAAGCATATGACTTACTATAGTAGCGTCATGGGTGATTTACATGGGATTGGGTTATTGGTGCATACTATCAATGTTGAAATAAGTTTTTGGTCCCAAAAACAATCTAAAATTATTTTTAATCTGTCAAGACCTCATCTTCCTTAAGGAAACAAGTTCTTTCAAGTGACTAGATTTTGGTTGTACACCTAGTAACGAAGATCGAAAATGAAGTTTTGAGATTGTATGTACAAACTCTAAGTTCTTAAGATCTAGTATTGTTTACCTCTCTCTCTCTCTCTCTCTCTCTCTCTCTCTCTATATATATATATATATATATATATATATATATATATATATATATATATGTGTGTATGTTGCCACGTCAAGGCGTAAGAAATAAAAACTCTATATTCAGATGGGTACAGAAAGAAAAACTCTATATTCAGGGTTATATTTTGAACGACAACAATAAAATCAAGTTTGGAATTTGAAATCCAACTCACCCATCAAAATTAATGGTGTGAATTATTTTATCAAGCGTTTTATGAATTCTACTTGTAATTTGTGATGGCGAAGCTTGATTTGTTGTAGTATTTGATGGGAAAATCGCCTTGTGATGGGAAATTTCACCATCAAGTTAAGCCCCTATTTTTAGTTTAAGCACTGCAGTATACTTGGATTTCTAACCTCTTGAAATAAAACCTAAAATAATCTCTAGGAAGGAAGCCTCCTTGAATCTGAAAGACCATGTTTTGCATGGTTCATACCTAGATTATCTCGAACTTGTTGCTTGAAACATGAGGTTGGAAGTATTGTAATATTCTTCATTATTTTCATCAACACTGAACTCCTTTTGAGGGACATTGGCCTTCTCAATTGTTGTTAGGTGGCTAAGTACATCTTCAAGGGGAACATAAAATTATTGTTTCAATTAATCTATTGTAGGGAAAATGGCAAGTAAACCTTCAAGGTTGCTCCCAATTTGTAATATCAACACCTATGAGGATTTTTATTTCTACATCTGACTATTTATGAGGGGTAGGACTTCCCCCATTTCCCCCATTTACTATTGAGTGTTGCAGTAGAGAGTTAGTTGGAAATTGTGCAAACATATGTTAGTGTAGATGTTATTGACACTAGCGAATTACAAGTTAGTGGGGTCTAGTTGAGATTACATTATTTTCGATCGGATGAGGTTAGGTGTTTTTTTTATATTAACACACACACACATACATTTGTGACAAAATATTGTGCTAAACTCAATGGAATAGGGGAGTTTGTATCCTATAACATATTCCCCATGCAAAATGGAAGAGTGAAGAAATTAGATGCAAAATTTTGAAGTTGAATACCGAAATGAACTAGAAAATTTGTAGAACCAAAATGTATTCTTAATAGTTTTATTATTTCCACACAAGGGAATTTGGGTGAGATTCACCTAGGTACTTCTATCGTTATCCAAGTGTATGAATTGTTCCATTATAGACATAATGCATAACTCTTTATGAACGTCGAATGTCACATTGTTAATGTGTCGCATCTTGAGTTGTGTCGGCATATACCAGAAACTATAGAGAACCATGACTAACTTCGGTAAACCATGTTTGGCTCTTGATTAACCATAATCAACAATGGTTAACTTTAGCGAGTCATGTTTTACTTGAGTTAGCCATGGTTGACTTTGTTTAATCATGCTTGACTTCAGTTATATGATAGTCAACCATGGTTGACTTTAGTAAACTACATGTCCATAGTTCACAATGCAACATAATTTTTTCTTAACATCGAATGCCACATTATTAATATGTCACTTCTTGGACATTGTCGCAATGTGGCGTAACCTTTCACCAATTTTGCAATGTGACATAACCCTTTATGAATGTTGAATGCATTGTAACCCTTTAATAAACATCACAATACGACATAACCCTTGATGAACATTGAAAGCCACATTGTTAATAACTCGCACCTTAAGGTGTGCCGACATACATTTGATATTTTAGAAAACCATAAATGACTTCGGTAACCATCATTTCCTTTAGTTTAACCATAGTGAACCATGGTTGACTTTAGTGAGTCATGTTTGACTTTGGTTAACCATGGTTGACATTAGCTAACCATTGTTGACTTTCGTTTGAGTTTATATTAACACAATGTGACCTAAACCTTGATGAACGTGGAATGTCACATTGTTAATCTATGGTGGCATATTTACTTGTGTTGGCATATACCGGACACTGTAGTGAACCATGGCCAACTTCGGTAAACCATGTTTGACTCTAGATTTACCATGCTCGACTTTAGTTTGACCATAGTTAACTATGCTTGACTTTAGTAAACCATGTGGCCATAGTTCACAATGCAAAATAAAATTTTCTTAACATCGAATGCTACATTTTTAATATGTCACATCTTGGGCATTGTCACAACGCAACATAAATCTTGACCAATGTCACAATCTGGCTTTGGTAAATCATGTGTGACTTTAGTTTGACCATAGTCAACCATGGTTAACATTAGTGAGTCATGTTTAACTTTGGTTAATCAAGGTTGACTATCATTTCAGCATAGTTTTAAACCATCGTTGAGTTTAGTGAACCATGGTTGATTTTAATGAAGCTTGTTTTAATGAATTAATGTTGAATGTAACAATTTTACAAAACCCTTCATGAATTTCATCATCACGATACATCATAACAATGGTGAAATTTTTCTTTGAGAAAATGATGAAGATTTAAATAGATTCTTTTAATTTGTATGTTAATTGGTAAGGTAAAATTTAGAATATTAATATTTTTTTAATGTAAATTTTTTCTTACATTTTTGAATGGGCCAAAAACATTGAAAACAAAATCTTTGAAAAAGCATTTAAAGTATACTTTAAATATGAATATTATGAACATTATGAAATGAAACAAATAATATTGATGGTGATGATGATGGTTAACGTCCAATGAGACCAAACTTTGGTCTATCGGACCTAAATAAACAAATTAATTAGTTTGTTTTAAAATTACATTCCTATGCTCAAAGAGCTTGGAGAGAAGCGTCCCGAGCTCACTATAATTTTGACATGTTAAAAGGCTAGGAAGGTTGGTATTGCAACAGAGTTAATGAAACTGAGATCAAATGTGGGTGTATGTAGGGCATTCTAAGAGGAAGTGATTTTCATACTCAATGTTCATATTCTCACAGAGATGGCAGATCCTTTCCACCCATGGTGTTTTAGGAACTACCCAACGGCATGTTTCACTATGGAGCTCAGGAGAGTTCGTTTTTATCTTGGCTATATTGATGTTTTCCTTTGAACTGGTTAAAACAGAGAGATGCTTTTGATATTCTAGAGTAGGGTTGATGACCTCCTTATAATATCTCAATTTTCTTTTGACCTCTAAATCTTTCTCACGCCACATTTTCTCTTTAAACTTAGAAGTAACAATATTTTTAATTTTATTGATATTTTGCAATGCAACATTTTCCTCGATCTCCCAATGGTTTAACCATGCTATGGTATCTTTATACCAACCTCACTTGAGCTTTAGGTGGTTTTGGCTGGAATTTAAAGCTAGCTTAGGAAGTCTGTGGTCTCCCATGTTATTGATTTTGTGCTTGTACAACAGGAGCCTAGTCATAGCTAGGCTCTCGATAGGGGAAAGACCCACTTCTATAAGGAGAATAATGATAGGGTGTATTGTTTTTAATTTTGAGGTTATACGTTATATGATGCTTCTGGATTTGCTCAATCTTTCTCAAGGATTTTCTAGAGATGTTGCAGCCCCAAAGCTCACATCCATACAAGATAACAAGAGTGACTAAAGTTTCAAAGAGGAGCTTCTTTTTATCCCACATCACAAGGTTATCAACATTATAGTACGTGCTTGTAATCCAAAATTAATTAACATTTTGAACATATGTTCTTGTAATCCAAAATTGACTAACATTTTGAATATTATGGTATGTGCTTCTAATCCATCAAAATTAGCTACGTTGATTGTTTTTCATGAACTTGTGAATATGCCAAAAATGGTTACTTAATGTCATTGGACATATAAACATTAGATGAAATTAATGAAAACAAATATTTGTTAATATAAGTATTATTGACATGTTTATCTTTGACTTTAAGAATCATGAACTTCTTAAAAAAAAGCAATTAATAGAATAATTACTTTGTTTTATAAATAAATATATATTTAATTTATGAATTATTATGTTATTAATTTATTTAATTTATTAAATATTGATATAGATTATATAAAAAATATAATGATTTTAATTAATTTCTTACCCAAAATATATTATTTCACAAAACATTTAAAGCATACTTTAAATATGAATATTATAAATATTATGGAATAAAACAAATAATATTATCAATATTATGATATGTGCCTGTAATCCAAAATTAAATGACTTTTTATATGTGCTTATAAAACAAAATTAATTATATTAGTTATTTTTGTATAAACTTGTCAATATTTCAAAAGTAGTTATTTAATTTCATTGAACATATAAACCTTAAATAAATTTATTGAAAACAAATATTTTTAATATAAGTATTATCGACATATTTATCTTTGACTTTAAAAATTATGAACTTTCAAAAAAACAATTAATACAATGATTATCTTGTTTTTTAAATAAATATATATTTAGTTTATAGGTTATAATGATATTAATGGCTTATAAGTACTATATTAATGGCTTATTATATAATAACTTTAAAATTGTAATTATATATTAAATTATTAAAATATTTATATTATTTGTTAATAAAATATATATATTTAGTTTATAAATTAAGCTTTTAATTATATATTAATATTAATACATAGCTATAATAAGTTTTTATTATAATTTATATATTTAAGTTTTTATTATAATTTATATATTTAATTATTTAATTTTTTTTAGAATTTTTAAATATTTTAATATTAAATTATAATATTAAATATTTTAATTTAGAATTTTTATATGTTTTAATATTAAATTATATTATTAAATATTAAATTTTATTATTAAATATTTTAAATTATAATATTAGAGTAATATTAATGCATATTTTCCATTTTGGTTAATATGAGCATCATAAAGGTTTGTTTTTATAATATATATATATATATATATATATATATATATATATATATATATTTTATAAAATATAAACTAATTATAAAAATTGAAAAGTTTATACAATATACATGTAAATATTAAAACTTCCCTTACACATGAATAAATAACGTAATAGTGGTTTGTTTTTTGATTGGTTTTGGAATATTTTGGGAGAGGAAATAATAACTTAGGATCCTTGGAAAAATATTAAGGATTTAGGAGTCTCATAACCCAACATGGAGATGGCATGCCAATTGAATTCATAAATGATTTGCTTATGGTTTGAAATAAAATTGCTCAAACCCAATTAATATCCTTGGAGATAAATTTATGAAAAGATAGGTGTATTTCTTCTTCTTTGTTTATGATTTTATTTTTATTTTTCTGAAAAAAATATATTTACATAGTATTAGGAGAACATTCCATGACAATTTTATAGATGTTAGCGGATGAAGTGCTTGTTGTAACGATCAATTAGTTCGCAAGTCTTGTGGAAAATGCATTAGAATTTCCCGCATGACAAGTGTTTTATAAAAGGATTTTATGAAATAATAATTCATTTTCCCATTTAAGGCTTATAATATAAAATATCTGAACCTTGGAAAACCATCTATTGTGTTTCTAAGGGGTTTCCAATTAAGATTTTGAATTTTAGAATGTTTTTCTTGTAGGTGTCTATTTTGCTTCCTGTTTGTTTTTTAAGTGTATATGAAGATAATTTTTGTGTATACACTCTATTTAACTATTTGAGAGGATTATTTTGTGTATAATTATTTCCTTGTCAATCCCTCAAGGAATTATTTTAATTAAAATATCTTCAATAGCTTTCAAACACCAAAGTTTTGAGTTCTATGTGCACACAACTTTTATGAAGGACATTACCAATATGATCACTAGTTTTCCTTGGGAAATCCTTATTAACCCTCCTATTTATAGTATATTTTCTCATAGGACTCATGAGCATGATTTGTAGCAACCTATGTGTCCCTCCTTTAATGAAATTATGGTTTTGAGGGTTGGAATGATGGCCTAAGTCGGCATCTAATGTTAATGTTAAATTTTTCCTAATGTTAATGTTAAATTTAGTCTAATGTTAATGTTAATGTTAATGGCCTATGAGTCAAGTTCTAGTAGAGAAAACGGTCAAGACGGGTTTCGTTCTGCAAGGCGGCTGGAGATCAAAACCCGTTGCTCAAGCTGGGTGCGATCCCTAGGTGATTTTGATGGCTTAGATGCCCCTGTGTTGTGGTTTCTCATACCAAAGGTTGTCCTAGCAAGTCAAAGAGCATTGCAGCAAAAAATAATGTTAATGTCCTGTGATGGAAAGTCTAGGCATCGAATTAATTGATTTAAATTTACAATTAATTTACATATATATATAACCTACAAACCAAAATAGAAAACAACATAAAACAAAATCAAAGATGCTCGTGCAGGTCGACTAGTCGAGAATCGAGAGAAGTAGACACTAGATTAGTTGAGGAGAAGATAGCACAAGGGTTCGATGCATCCAATGGAGGAAAAATTTAGGATACCATTGTGCCAGCTGGAGGAGTCATTCCAGAGGATATTGGAATTCCCAAAGGAGGCATTCCAGTGAAGACCACATTGAGCTAAGAAACTGGTGGAGACAAAACAAAGGGCCTAATGTCTTCAATAATACCAATAACCCTAACCTCTTTTGTTTTAGAGAGAACGAGCCTAAATGTTATCAAGAGTTTCTTAGCAATTCCATTCTTCCCCAGAACCCCTTTGAAGTTTTGCATTAAAAGATGGTTTTATTGCTTCGCTACTTGAGACCGCTCCAGGGTTTTATTTCTCCACTGCTTGAGACCCCTCATAATCTAATACCTTAACCAAGATACGAACAAGGACACTCGACCACAATGGGAACCCATCCTACCACACCACCTTCCATTTCTTCCCATTCTGGAAATGGAACTTACCACATACTCTATATTGATTCAGGTGACATCAATTTAAGTACTCGATTACGTCAATATGGTACACCACATGAGACTCAAGCAATTGAACAAGTTTCAAAACCTATTTCATTCAATAGTGGATAATGACACATCTCTTGACCTAGTATTGAGACAATACCCAAATTTTCGAACTTTTATTGCTCTGTTGCTCGAGATCATCTATCCAAGGTGGCATTGGTTCTTGAGGAAGGAAAATTATCTTTTGAGTTTAAGAGGGGTGAGGTTACATAATGTAAGGGGATCTCAACACTTTAGGGGTGAATCCACGGACCTGGGTAACACTTTTTGGCAAGCGCATTTCGGCAAAAACCAAAAAACGTACCTTGGTCGAGGGTTTAACAAGCCCTCGACCGAGGTTTTTTCCAGCCCTCGGTCGAGGTATTTATTAACCCTCGGTCGTGGTATTAAACCCTCGACCAAGGGTTAATAAATACCTCGACCGAGGTGTTAACTCGGTCGAGGTATAGACCTCGGTCGAGGTAAATACCTCGACCGAGGTAC
>LPNX010409583.1:468916-604196 GCA_001517045.1 Pseudotsuga menziesii | reverse complement strand
GTTTTGAGGGCTTCTATCTAGCACATGAGTAAAAAATCAGGTTTTCATCGCCAAATTTGGCCAAAAAGTGTTACCCATCTTCATGGAATCACCCTTAGGGATAAATATTAGGTTACATATACAAAATGGTTCATGAATACATACCATAAATTCTTATTAATCATGGTATGGATTCATAAACTTGAAGGTGATGGGAATGTGTTGAAAATCATTACCATGCTATAGAATAAAAACATTCTCAAAAACAGATGTGGGTTGGGAGGTGATAACATGAAAGATAGCATATTATCTATAAGTTGGAATAATTAGGTGGGAGTGGCATGCCAAAGATCAATTTCCCATGTTTCTGTGGGTTTTCCTAGTATTGCATGGCTTATTGGTTAACGAAAGACATTGTTAGATTGTGCACTAGTTTCGCTAATCGAGAGGTGACTTCTATCTAAAAGCAATATTTTTTCTTAAGTTAACTGAAAATAATATGTTATAAATAAGCACTAAGTTAACTCATGTTGATTGGAGTAATGTTTATAAAATATTTTTCAAATTATTCTCAACATTATAGAGCACTTAAGCATTGATTCATCTTAAAATATTCATTCAACATTAATTGGTCCTTGGTCTTTGGAATTATAAGTGTTGGAAGATTGATGGGAGAAAGAGAAATTGATATATATGTATATAGAGATGTAGATATTTTTCAAGCCTAAGAAATATTTATATGAGGTAAGTCAAGTGTTTGTCATGAAGTATTTAAACCAATCTAAAACCAAATCTAAGGTGGATGTTGGAGTGAAATTGGTAGTGAGAACCCAAGAGGAAGGGGAGGTAAAATGTGAAATCCTCACAAGAATTGGGTTACATTGTGCACCTATAAATCCCTTTATGGACCAACTACTAAATGTAGGAATTTTGTGAACATGGAAATATGCACTTTAACCAATTCATAAATTTCATCTCACTTCAATGAGGTCATAGGTCTATCTCATAGAAATTTTAATGTTAGGAACAAATTGAAATATTTAGTAACCACTTGAAAATACTTCATTAAATTATCCCGCCATTATTGTAGGAAAGTTCAAATAAGTAGACACCAAAGACACACTTCAATTGTAAATCAATACAAAAACCCTTACGGCATATCTAATAAAGTATGCATACATGAAATTGCATTCAGTAACATTGGATATATAATAACACCTTTCAAATATGAAGTCTCATCTAAGGCATGGTATTTAATCACTCAACATTTCAACCTTGGTGTCCCAATAAATAAGTGTATCAAAACAACCATCATAAATTCCTCAAAACACATGAAAACCAAATATGAAATTCAGATCTGTAATAAGAGAATTTAGGAAAATAGTGGTATAAACCCTTATTATCACAATAATGAATATAAAGTAAAATACCTCATATCATCCCAATATGGTACAACAATTCCAATTCATCTTAAGAAATGACTATCAATGAATCTTAAACCCTATCTAAGCCATCCATAATCAGTGCAAACCCTAACTAGTAATAATAAGGCATATCAAAGCATCCAACCAAGATACAAAATACTCTTCAAGGAGATCAACTTCAATCTAGGATCACACCACTATACAACCCCAATAACGCACATCACACAAGCTTCACACATTCTTCAATTGCATCTCACAAACCAAGGCCCAACCCTAGTGCATGCATATGTTGATAACTATCATTGTTACAATAATAAATCCACATTATTTCAAGACCCTTCAAATGGATAGCATAACACCAACTAACAATCACTAAGATGTGATCTCTAAGAGTGATACCTTACAAATACGCTATCACCCTTTATATATAGAAACATGGATGGATACCAACGATAAAACGTGAACTAAGTTCACAGGTTGTAAACCATGGGCTAAGTCAATAACAAATCCACAAGTGGAGAATTATGGTAAGCATGAATTCCACATGGGAAATAAGGTTTGTACAAACCCTAAAGTGTTAGAGCATCTAAGCTAATATGTCCACATGTTAATAACTCCTCTAAGTAATATGGTGTATCCTCCAACAATAGCTCTTCAATGGAAGTGTTCCTCCTCAATATATGTCCAAGATGGATCCAACGCTCCTAAGGTTCTAATCCCAACATATAAGTGAAATAATGTCATCCTCCAAGGTGGGAAACCTCCAAATGAGCATAGCTCCAATACAATTATAGATAACTCTTGACAACATATAATGCATAACTCTCTACCTCTATAAATAGTTTATATACACCCAAAATTCTAACCATTATTGACCCCTACATTAATGACTAAGCCACATTAATTGATGAGTACCAACTACCTAACTTACCTTATTCAATAAGGATGGTCATTTACATTAATTAAACACATGTCAACTACCTAGTGAATCTTATTCGTGTCTTATTCAAAGAACATGGCCATCATGCATTCATTAACTAAGTTATTAATGACCTAAGTACTCGTAACAAGAGGGGTTAGGGTAGGACCCTAACATTCCTCCATTCCCCCGTTCAAAATAAATATTGACCTCAAGGTTGGAGATGTGAAAACTATTGTAAAACCGTGGTTGGTTCCTAGGTGGAATATTCAATTTTTGTATCCTTTCATTGTGTTAAGACTTTGAGGATAACACATATGTGCGAATGAAATTCTATTTTTTCCAATATTGCCTCGGATTGTACCCAAATGGAACCCTATTCATCAAGTTTGGGGAGGATTGTCTAAACTCTACAATTTGGCCCAACCACTTTCTTCAAATAGGACACATGAAATATTGGGTGGATCTTAGATTTGGTTGGGAGAGTCAATCTATAGGTGACTTGTCCAAATTGCTTGAGTATTAGATAGTGACAATAGAAATCGGATTCTATATTTTGGTGTTCCTTTTCCTTGAGAAATATCTACTTATATCGTTATACACTAAAAAACACTTAATACCCTTCTTCAAAGAGGTGCTCTGAGCAATGTGGATCAATTCATTACTTCATTATGTTTTAATACAAGACCAAATTGTCCCTGAGTGTACAAATAATTTAACCTATTGCATTAAGAGTTATGTCTAAATCATGAACCTTATGTGTTCCTTGTAACTATGATATAGGTCTTTTAACCACCATAATAGAGTAACTTAATGATAACAACCAATTCCAATGAAAAATGAATTTAAGGAGCATTAAATATTACATAAATAGAATATTTGATAATTGCCACCTCTATCAGTACTACATAATTTGGATGACCAAGAAGCATTGCATTGACAATGCCAAAAATAGCTTCATGAAGCAACCGATGCTCTCACTAAATCATTGTTCTCAGTAAGCGCACATGTTTTTCCAACTATATAAATTTTAAGAATGTATAAGTAGCCTGGGTTTTAGTTCCAAACATTTCCCTATTGGAAGCATGCCTAATCTATGCATTTGATGCTCAATTTGCAACAGCTAGATGAGAAAATAATATTTGGCCTCTATAATTAAGGACACTAATCTAAAACATAGGGCACAAATTAACTGCAAATGTAATTGTGTGCTCATTTGGTTTTATCGCTATCAGCAGTTTGGACACCAAAATGTTGTAAGATGTTATTTCATAGTAACATAAGACTTTTCAACACCCATTCAAAATTTGAATTTCTAACAATTTGATCAAATTTTCCTATGTAGGTACAACCAAATAGGTATTTGTCTGATATATCTTCCTTGAGGAAGGGAAGTTCAGGACAATTAGAGGGAATTGAGCCATCTTGTAGAAGTAATAGGAAAATAATTACAAGAGGTGAAAACGTGAGAAGTAAATTATGTATACGCATGGATTTTTTTCTTGCCAAAGGAGGAACATCGTATGAGGATGAGAGAAAAGGTGACATCTAGGCTTCCTCAAGGCATAAACATCTAGTGAAATGATGGGTACCAAAGGAACTTCCTATAGCGGACATTGATTTCTGTGTCAATGGGAGGATGTACCACAATGCTCCATCCTCTTTGCATGGCCTGGGGATATTTTCCATGGATGGAATAAAATTAAAATACAGCGAAGAAACTAGACTGATGAAGTATTTCATACCTTGATATGATTACAATGATTGGACAAGGTTGGTCCAATACATGCCAAGTATGTGTACATACACACTCACTACAAATTATATACAACTAATAAACCACAATCAAAATAAGGGGGGAACTATGTATATCGATGGAAGGCCTAAAGCGTTTGGGAATATTGCAGGGTTTATAAATGAAACATAACCTAGGAAAACAAATAAGCAACCCAATTGGATATCCGAGTGTGATGTAGGGAATACAGTATTTATGTGGGCATTAAAAAAAATAGCTCGTGGGGAAGAGTTATTACTGGATTACTACTTGAATCAGAGATATCCAACTAAAAGTTTGCAAGTATTGATAATGTTATGTTATAGCACTTTAACATACCTCTCATTAATGCATTATATTTCATGGGTCTAATTATATTACAATGTAGCAGGTTGATAATGGGAAAGAACCAAATCCAAAATAGGTAATGATCATTTAGTGCATTGTGAAAGGAAAATAAAGCTTAACAGAATCCAAATGTTGCAAAACATATAAAAGAGAAAGGCAATCATGTAAACCTTAAGCTCCAATCTTCAAAGAAGCATATCTTAGGAATTGATATTTATAGAATTTGTTGTCAACATAGTTATCTTGACATTTTGACCTCGTATGGTGAACTTTCCATTTTTAGTAAGTTCCATGATAGTTCATGCCAATTCTAGACGAGTGGATTGATGTTTTATACATAAAAAAATAAGTTAATAATACTTTGAAAGTTATCAACCTATTCAATGGTTCAATGAACTGACTCCTTGAGAAAATAAAAATGTTACAAGGAGAGATTAACAACCCTTTGAGATTGAAGTTATTTTTTGGTAATATATGAATGTATGGCATGGATACATGAAGTCATCAAAATGACCCCTAATAGATGAATTAAACACTAATAACCACAACTATGACCCATTGACCACTCACCAACGCCTAGCATTGTCACTAGAAGATGAACTGTGATGTGAACAAGTGGTATAAGTTACTCATCTTTCAGTAGCTCCAGGGATATCGGACAATGAAATTCAACAAGAATAACAACATAGATGGTTTTTTCTATAGAACGCCTCCAGTATTGGATCCTTTCTCATTGTCAGGAGCATCCATATAAGGATTAGTTGTCAGAAGTAAGTCCTTCGACTGTCTTAGAATACCTAACATCTTCTCTAACTTCTTAAATGGAGGTGGAAAAGTTTGAGCTTAAAATTGTCTCGTAAACACTAACAATTCAAACAAAATCAGTTAGGTCCACATATATAGAATTAAGTGTTAAAAAAATTGTTTTTGGGAAAATACTTTTCATTTTAAATATAAAGCCATATGTATTATCTACTTTTTACTTGGACCTTATTGCAACCTTACGTAGGTCAACTGCATTTTTTTATCATTTGTCCCTTGATCTTTGAATTTCTTTCATTTTGTGTACTAGTCACTACATAAACAATTGGGAACATAACAATCACTACCTGTCATGGCCATTTATATTATTGTGAATGTTTGAATTTTATTTTAGTGCATGTATATAGCGAATGGGGAAGCATGTTTTCATGGAAAAGGAATAGCATAAAAAAAAATCAAATTAAACATGAAAAAAGCAGTACCACCTATAAGAATATATTTCACTTTAATATATTTCCTTGAATATCTTATCATCTGCAATACTTTGGTTGTACATTTATATGATATGGTCTTACGATTATAATTACTAATTAGGATTCATGTGGAAGGGTCATGATCGAGGGTAAGCACCATCTCAAGAACAAATAAACAATTTTGAGTTCATAATAATGTGAAATTTAATTTCTTTCGTATTTGAGAATTAACTTTTTATTGTTGAAATATGTAGTCTCCAATACATGATGTTCCTAATGTAGAGCTTGGTGATGATGATTTATTTGCTTCACTCGACCCAATCCAAACAGTCAAAAAGGTTGTCATAAAGTTGAACAAATAACTTCTCTATTTGAGTAAACAGGAAAAAATGCCTAAGATCAAACAACAGGTCAAACAAGTGATGCAAGGTATAGATAGATATAAGGTAAGATCTTTTTTGTAACATATGTTCAATTATAATATTTGTTTCATTAACTTCTAATTTATCTTAAGGAATTCGCATTTTCCTTCTTATGTAGGATTTTTTGCAAACTCACATGCAAGCATCATCTCCTCAACCCATTGTAGGCAGTAGTGATGTAAAGAAGCCATATAATCTAGTCACTAGCCATCATATACCAGCGATGTTGTTCTCCTCTCCACCTACCACTTACAGTCCCCATACTCAAGGCAGGATGCCACCTTCAGTGACCCTTGACACAACCCCTGAGATTGTCACAACTCCATCCCTTGTGAGTCATGATGATAGAGGGGAAACTTTTGTTGATGTTATGCATTCATATCCTAGATCGACACATGTTCAAAACAAGGGGACACATCCAGGAATAATTTTGGAGAACAATCAGCTTGTTCCAATCAAGGGGTCAAAGATCCCAGGTATTTTTTAATGTTTCAATCATTACATGTTATCAACCTCAATCATAAATATTATATATTTTTATTTTTAAATTAATGATGCAATCATTCCGGATGCAGGAAACACCATCTTTTATAAATACATGAATGATAAGGTGTTGGATTTCTTTGGGCCCACCATATGCATAAGGTGGAATTCCCAAAAATCCAACTTGAAAAATTCCATTACAAACTACCATGAAGATATGTTTGGGAGAAATACCTTCAACAAAAGTGGGCTACTCTCATTGGCCGGAAGTTATTAAAAAATTGTGAGGGAAATGTATAGGGTTCAACTACAAAAGAAACCTATATATGGACGGCCACTCGTGATTCATGTGAGGGAGTGGAGGTAACTTATCAAGGATGTAGAGGAGAAGAAAATGAAAAAATAAGGGAAAACACCACCCGATCCACCAAGGTACATTACATTTTCAATTCAATATATCAAATTTTATTTATTTTTAAATAAAATTGTGATAGATAAAACATTTCAAACTTTTTGTAGACTCCCATATACATCAAAAGCTACTAAGGAAAGGCTTGAAAAACATGGCCAACACAGACTTGGACATGGTGGCTATATGAATTTAGCAACATGAATTGTGAGTAACACAACATATAAATAAAATAATTCATATTGCCACCCAATTTATGTGTAATTTCACCTTAGATAACAAAAATACAATCTCTTATGAAATACAAGGGGTTATGTTTGGATCAACAATCATGGAGGAAGACCGTAAGCTCACTTTCAAGTTTGGGTTTGAAGCTGTGGTTGAACATCGAAAAAATCTAGGGGAGATCGCTCTATTCAATCAGCAAGAAACAATAAATAAGCCTGAATTTAATTTAAGTCTTCATTATTTGTAAAATGAAATCATGTTTGATATCGCCAAAATATGATTGTGTCTTTTTGTTTATAGAAAGGGATAACCAATCAAAATTAATCCATGAGTGTACAACATCACCAAGGTAGTGGGCTATACCAAGACATGGTTTTTCCTTGCAGTGACATTTTAGCGTACTGGTCATTTTTTAACTTGAGGTATTGGACTACATCCAATATATGGTTCGTACTTACAAATTTTAGCATTGTTTCAATGGCAAGGAATGTAGTTGAAGTCCCTTTATGAGTAGAGGAGCACATGCCAACCATTCCAATGGTCTCTACTAGTGCACTAGGTAAATAACATTGTAGCTATAAAATCGTATATGACTTATTTATTTTCTACTTTTGAATTTATGTATACTTATACGTTTATGATTGTGTACTTACAAATTTTAGCAATGTTTCAATGGTATGGCATGTAGTTGAAGTCCCTCTATGAGCAGAGGAGCACGTTCCAACCATTCCAATGGTCTCTACTAGTGTACCAAGTAAATAACATTGTAGCTATAAAATCGTATATGACTTATTGATTTTGTACTTTTAATTATTGTACTTTTGAATTTTTGTATGCTTATACATTGTGTACTTGCAAATTTTAGTGTTGTTTCAATGCCAAGGAATCCAACTGAAGTCCTTTTGCGAGCAGAGGAGCATGTTCCAACCATTCCAATGGTCTCTACTAGTGCACCAGGTAAATAACATTGTAGCTATAAAATCATATATGACTAATTGAGTGTACTTTTTAATATTCTTCTTTTGAATTTTTGTCTACTTATACATTTCTTACGAATTTTTGTGTTTTTTCAATGGCAATGCATGTAGTTGAAGTCCCTCTACGAGTAGAGGAGAACGTTCCAACCATTCCAATGGTATTAACTAGTGAACTAGGTAAATAACTTTGCATATGTTTTTCTAATTAATGAACTTTTTCAATGATTAATAATTGACCTCACTGAATTTAATTGTTTTTGTAATTTTAGGTGATCACACAGCCTCACATCAACCTCCATGGAATGATTCCCAGTGCATGCGTACACTCCATGGGAGGATGCAAATCCATTCTAGAACAAAACAAGGATCAATAAGTGGGGGGGTTCAAATGGATGACACTCTTATGGCATATGTAAAAAGAAGTAGGAAACCAAAAACAATTATCATAGCTATCTCTCGGACATGATAGGTTGTTAATTGATGGTCCTCAATATCCTTGAGTCATTGTACATTTGATATTATATCACAGTTTTGGAATGGAATAAGATTCCCTCTATTACAAATTGTATTCCTCTTTATGATTTATATGGATGAACGGTATGTTTTGTGTGAATGGTATATTTTGATTCATCTATATTATTTATATGGATGAATAGTTTTCCTTGGAATGCATATGATCTGATTCAATCTATGCAAATCAAGAGAAAGGTCACCCCACATACAAAGAATCCTTTCACCAATAAGTGCAGCAACAGGAAAACGGTTGAAATAATCTATAAAAATATCCCATAGATGAACATTGACCTATTGCTTGCATTCATCATAGAAACCATATATATCATATAGTATCTCCCACTTCTACACCCACTTGATGCAAGGTCATATTTCCTTATTTATTTTTATGTTCCCTGGCTACCTAGATCAACCATTTAATGTCCCATTTGAAATGCTTTGACATTAGTATGAATTATAGTGTCTCTATTTTTATCTTTGTATTGAAACCATGATTTTTGAGCCATGGCCTCATATGACATAAGTTTTGGATAAACTCAAATTGGTACTAACAATCATACCCACCAATGATGATCCTAAATATTTTAGTGTTATGCGAGACCACATTGTTATCAACTAAGTTGCACTTAGGGTATTTTTAAAGTGATCCATCAAGGATCATAACAAACCTATGTTCTTACTCAGTGCTTAGGAAGTTCCATGGTTTCACCGAGGCTAGTTGTGGTTCATTTTCGCATGTTCACATCCTCTTGGGGGATTTGTAATAAATGACATAGCATGATGATTTATTTTTTGTAAAAGTCCTTGCCTTCTTAGGACTTGGTCATCAAGGTCATCATTCTTGAGTTTTTTTTCCCTCACCGATTATGTGACAATTTTTTAAGCGACATATAATTTCAAGTTTTTCACTCAAAATCCTCCAAAGTCAGGATGGTGAAATTGGTGATTATGTCTTAAAAGGTAATTAAATCCTAGGGTCTATGTATTATACCATGATAGTAATCATCCCAAAGTTTCATGGACATGCACTAAGTCTTTCATAGGATTTTTTATTTTTTTAGATTTTTAATAAAATCATCGATAAGGTGTATTTTAATTGTAAAATTTCAAAAGGTCATAAAATTGGGCCTAGGGAGACAATTTAGTCATGGGGATGCTCATTTTTGGACCCATATCCCCCACTAAACCATTAAACCCACTTGTGAGATTCAAATTAATAATTTTCAATTATTAATTTTGATTTTCTCTCCAAAATGACTCAGAGGGTCAAATAAATGGGAAAATTGGAGAAAATCCAATTCCTAAATCAAAGGCAACTGGTATGGGACTTGTCTTTGAGGTGTCAGGGTTTTTGAGTATATTGTCTGGTGCAATTATGAGCATAGAGGGTCCTCTTCTATCATCAAGGGAGGATCTCCAACTCACCTCCACCAAAGGGGGGTGCATCATTGAGGGTTTGTTTTGCCACTTGGAAGGAGTTGTTACAGGAGGTGTAGGATTCCAAAACCAAGTGGGATACCTCACGAGAGGTGGAATCCTCCTCTCCCATGAATTAAAACTTCATCCAATGATTTTCTCAACCCCCAAAACCACCTCACACTTGGAATATTCACACCCTTGGGGTTTGATCTCCTTTTTTGCTATAAAAGCAAGGTCTTTCTCCTCTTTCAGCGGGATGTATTGAACCTATTCCCATTGTACTTTTGCTGCTGATATTTTTTTGATAATATTTAAGGATTTGGAGACTAGTATGTATGATTGCATTGTGAGCTTGTGACTTGATCAAATTTGAGGTGAAATCGACTGAATCTCATGCATTATTTTTGGTGAATGATGTGTTTAGATCTAGTTTAATTTTGATAAGTATTTGTTGCTGTCAATTTACTTATATGAATTTCATTATCAGAATTTTTTAGGAGAAATAGATTGTATTTGTTTATACTTGTTCCTCCTACTTGTTTTATTGATGAGATTAACTATATCTGACCTTGTTTGTATGAGAAATTGCCTAGTTTTTGTAGGATTGTCTCCAATAGAAGGGGGTTGGAGATCGGTTGCATACACATATCTTTTAAGATATCCATATTTATGTTATTAACATTTTTATCTTTCAAATCCCTCTCTCCTTCACCTCTTTCAAGCACGAGCTTGGGAATTTCACTCTTCTTCTCTAAAAAATCCAATCTTTCTTCTTGGTTATGGTTAATTGATGCTTAGAAAAATTGGATAGATAATTATAATATATGAAATATGGTTTTAATTAGGCACATTTATCATATATATATTCATTTTTAAATCTCCATCTTAAACTAGAGCCAATTTAGTCTCTCAAAGTGTCATTTTTAATTAAAAATTACAATTTTTTGAGCATTTTGAGTAGTGTAGATTATGCATTTGTTTTGATTAATTCGCAACATTATAATACATTTAAAACGATGGTTTTTAGAATTTTATGAGAAAAGGAGGAGGACATACTGTTCAAATTTTGAGCTTCGGGTCACCCAGGACATCAAAAACTCCATCCTCCATCCCTTTTCTTCTTTCCTTTTCTCTCCTGACATAATTGTAAGCCTTTCGATCTTTTTTAAGGATCAAAGTGCATTCATAATTTATATTTTGATCATATTGTAAATTCATTAATAAATAAATCAAGTAGGATACATAGCGCCCACACTCCATCCCCCCTGAGGAGATTCATAGTCTCATTCATGGTTTGCATTTTACTAATCAACACTTGCACACACTCTGCCTTCTAGAAAGGTTGTATAGTTTAGTTGTTTTTCTTTAATTTCATCTTTAAATTCCATACCCGACTCGTTGCCACAAAGTATGCTCTCGCTATCGACCAAAGGATTTTTGTCGATTATTGGTGGATGATCAAAAAGTGACATATAGTTGCAGTTTAATTGGTCATTGGTGTATTTGATTCTAAAAACATATTTTGCTTCATCAAATTGGAATAAACATTTTGTATTAAACTCATGTATGATCTTTCCCTCTGTAGGTTTTTCCTAGTGGTTGGGGAATCAAAAGTGGTTTTTGACACTCTCTAAATTCCTCACAATAATCTAATAATGCATTATTAAAATCAAGTACCCGAAGAAAATAAACTATGAATATCCGGCGTACGATAGTTGACAATCGTCGGAAAATTCTTCAAAGGAAGTTGGAACCACTGAGTAGCGACCTCAAGATAGGGTCAGGCTATGTCCTTACTGGTGTATGTTGGACACCTTCTTAGAGAAACTGACTTAGCCCACATTTCTAAGTGAGGAACCAATTTTCTCATCTTCTAGATATATTCCTAGTATTTTCAATATATCGAGAATCCCCTTCCTGTAACTCAAGTCATATTTTAATAATTAAAAATGACCAAGACACATTACAAAATATTTCCTTTCAACAACATTATTTTACTTTGACTCCATTGGCACTGATCTAATTCATATTTATTTCAATTTGCTTATGTGTTGATGTTATGCTGCTAGAATATTTATGGAAATTTGCAAACAATCTTGTCTCAGTAATTTTACTTCAAAAACTCTTAAACAACTTACTTCCATCATTAACAACTAAAACTTAAGAGCCTTAGACAAGTCTTTCTTAGGGGCCACTCCCCCTTTTCTTTGTTAGGATTTTTTCCTAAATGGAGGAGTCAAGATCAAGTGACAGTACTTTACTGGAGACTTGCCCCCAAGGACACACCTAGAAGCTTGAATATTTATGATGCGCTTAACCCCTAGGTGTGTGAAAGGCGGAAACACACATTATACATATCCTTGTAGTATCCCTAAAAATTGGTGTCAATCATTACTTGTGTGGCCTTATCCATTGAAAATGACTAGCTTCTATCTTAGCTCAATATCAAGCAAACCATATAGCTTGGCATATAAGTTTTCCACCTAGCATAATATGTATGGTATATAATTATGTATTGATATAAATCATAGTAAATGCAATCTTTGTATCTTCTAAGGGTTTGTAATGTTTGAAGGATATGCACACTGCTTAAAGACTAACTTCTTCCTGACGGGAAATTGTATTGGGCTTATCATAGTAGTGAATTTGTTTTGGACCTGTCAGATTAGGCAAGTTGATGATGTATAGTTAATTTTTATCATTTAACAAGATATTTTTATTAATGTCCTAGAAATTATCAAAAAAGTAGGTTAATGAGACTAAAAAGGACATCCAAAAACTAAATATCACTTTCTACATATGCAAGTTGTCATTTATCATTGTGTTAACTAATCCAATAAGATTATCAATATAATAATTGCAACATTTAATTTGGTTAATCATAGACCTTTATAGGAAGCCCCAAGTCCTGTAGGTTATTGTTCACTTACACAAGTTGATTTTCAATGAATATCATATCAACCCAAATTTGGTTGATTGTGGGATCAACTAAGGTATTTACTAAACTTTCAAGGAGAAATAAAACCAATACATATCAATATGAACATAGAAATGTGAGAACACCAACAATGAAGTGCTTGAATTTAGTTGAACATTTTCTGATTGAATTTTTATTCTTAGATGGTTTTACTACAGGTCTGGATGATTTGGTTCTTTTTCACTGTGTTTCTCGGAGAAATATATTTATGAAATGGATAGGAAATGAGCTTAATGAATATCATGGCTTATGAATCATATGAGAGGTTGAAGATATGAGAATTTTTGGTTTTTTAGAGGAGACTGGTATACAAATTTTCCCCCCTTGCAACATGTTGACTGGATTTTTTCTTATCCCTTCATGATCCTACTTGCTACATGTCATACCAGCGATCTTGTGCAACTTACTGACCAAACCAACCTAGCATCTTGCTTATGTGACCGCATGTTTGATACCAATGAATCAAGAAAACAAATTAAAATGTATTTCTCCATATAGAAGTTAAACTATTGAAAGTGTGCAGAAGAAACTTAGAGAAATAGTATGCAAATTATAAACTAAAAAAAAAAAGAAAATGATGTCATATTTCATCCATGTAGCATGAGATGAGTCCATCTAAATTTTGAAGCATTTCTCATGTCACACAAATGCTTATGGATCATGGCCATTACTATACAGGATTTCAACCAAACACCAAATTAACGATAATTAGTTGCAAATGTAGCACTATCTTGACCATTGTTTTTGAGTGACATGGTACCAGCAAGAAGCGGACTTAGAAAGTTCAAGATGATAGAAAATTTTAACTTTTCTTTGTTCATCTCCAATATGTTAACCATTGTATTTTATTAGCATGCTACCAGTAACAAATGGAATTAGAAAGTTTAGGATGATATAAAAAGTTAGCTTTTTTGTTTGTTTGTTAATAAAATTGAGCACATAGATTTGTGGATCAACACACAGCTCACAAGATAGATCAGACAATTTTACTCAGAATTGAAGAATGAAACAGTGCAAAAATGGCTTGCAACTGTGTAAAGCTTTCATTAATCAAAAGTAATTGGATAATTAATTACAATGTAATACACTAGTATTAATAACCAGTCAATTCCAATGCATGAGAGAGGAATTCGAATTGATTGACTCTACCTAACTGCATGGATAACTAGACATGTCTAAATCATTATCGGAGCCCGACTAGTTAGCCCCAGTTGCCTCAATCAGTGCACCAGTTAGTTAGAATTAGTTAACTAGCCTAACTGAATGTGGTAGGTGAGGAATTGCGCCTTCCCATGGGCAATCAATCAATTACTGAATGTAACTGACTCCTAACTAGGCTTAACTATTCACTAACTGAACTCAACTGAAGGAGGTTGGTTCCGACACTCTCAGTGGATCCTAAATTGTAGGGATTGGTCTATGAGGCTCCTAAACTAATGCATGCAAGTGCAGTCAGTGGAAGTTAGCCTCAACTAGTGTTCTCCACACTCTAGTAACTGGTACATGTGGCCCAATTAGGCCATGTGGACCCAACGATGCTAGTGACTAAATATAGACTGAAAAGACTCCTAATTTAGACATAATTGACCAAATTGGCCAAGGGAGGATTATAATCCTAACAACCCCCCACCCCCCCCCCCCCCCCTTGAATGCTAAATTGGACAATTTGTGGGCCTTGGTAACTAAGACCATTGGTCACCCATTACAGCTAAAGCAAAGTAACTACTTAATACAAGGAACCGAGGAAAAAAAAACATGGAAAAAATACCCCCCTCTAACTAAGCAGGTAGAATCAAGATTCAAGTTTTAAAAACTTGAAAATATGTTGATGCAACCTTCATCTCTATGGTGTAGCGAAGCAACATGCATGATGTTCTGTGCACAAGTATCCTGGGGCCTGGCATGTAGACTTTTCCATCTTCTCCCAAAATGATGATGGAATGAAGGAGGAATGCAACCTTTGCCTCTTTTTGGATGAATAGGTGTATGATCCACTCTATTCTTCTGAAAGCAGTGTAGTTGACCAGACCTTTCCATGTAGCATGGAGCAACCGAATCCGGTTGGTTTGTTAGTCGAATCTGACTATCATTTTGAATGATAAATGTTATAATATATTAGATGATGAATATTACAATGATGTCTTGGCCTTAAATATGGCTTGGACATTCATGATGAGGAGACACCTCCTTTCATACTAACCTAACTATAAATTATTTAATTATTTAATTATAATCCTATTTTATGTTCATTACATTGTCACTCCCTTTAAGGGAGCTTTGTCCTCAAAGCTTAGATTATTGTTGTCGTCTTTTCATTCTTGTTTTGTGTTGAAACAATGTCATTACTTCATTTATGTATTTTTTAGAACTTGTATTAGGAATGTGCTTGGTCTTTACGCAGTAGTTTGTCATTTTCCTTTCATTTGTAACTTGAATTTGTACCCCATTATGTTTATTATTGTTGTCCCATTTTCCATGTACATGAATACGAGTAATATTTTTGTGACTGACCATATCAAGCGTTGTTTTAGAGATAGCCTGTCCCACAATACTCATGATGTCATCACGTAATGTTTCCATTTTATTATCCTTACGATTTATCTCGAGAAGTGGCATTTTGTGAGGCTTCTCGGACTCGAAGTCACCTAATAGTATTACATTTAGGTTTCTCCAGGGTGGTAGAAGAGTTAAGGTAGAAGATGAATCTACGATATCTGATTCCTTTGACTTGGATTCCTTTTCATATTGTAGGATCCATCTTTTGTCATTGTATGGATCGTCCTTATTGTCAATGATACTGGCTTGACTCTCATTATGATCTTGGTCGAGCTTATCTTTATCAAATATATTATTGGTATTTTGGTCATCCCTACGATATTTAGTCTCCTTTTCTTCTTTATTGTCTTGATCAATGTTGTTACTCTCATTTTTGTTGACATAGTGGTCCAACATATCTAAGTTACTGATATGGTTTGTATTAGAACTTAGTTTTTGTAACATTTCCATTATCACGGCCTTCTGGTTCTGTGTCATGATGCTCAATTTTTGTGCCATGGTGCTTATGTCCTGTGTCATCACACACATCTCGTCATCTAACTCTTTTCGTTTCTCGTGCATGATGTCTACTTTGTCATCAAGTTTTCTTCCTAGTACTAGAACAACATCTTCTTTGATTTCTTTCTTAAGTGCCTTGTTATTTTTCATTTCTTCTCTGAATTTTTCTTGGTTGGCAACGAGGGCCTTGATGTCCTTCTCCAATTTCTCAAGTTTGTCTTTTAATTCTATCATAGGCTCGGTCCTTTTATGCAAATGTGTGTATTTGGAAGTTTATTTTGACTTATGGAGGAATAAAAGACAACTAATGTCTTTGAAATAATTAATGAATTAATAATTATTATTATAATTAATTTATGTGTTGAAATAAAATAATAAATATAAAAATATTATATTTAAATATTTTATTAAAAGGTGGATTAATAAGTTTTAAAATATTATATAATAATATTTGTTTTATTAATATTGTTTTTGTTTGTAGGGATACCTCGAATGAGGGAGGGTGCAACCTAGGTTGAAGTTGGAAAGCAAAACCATGGGTTGGTCTTACTTTATCTTTTCTTTTTTCACTTTCTTTTTCCTTTCTTTTGTTTTTTTACTTTTGTTTTTCTTTTATATTTTCTTTTTAACTTTCTTCTTTCTTTTCAATTCTTTGCCTTTTTTTTCTTTTTTTTTTACGTTTTTTTTTTCTTTTTTAGTTTTTACGTTTTTTTTTTGTTTTTGGACAATGTCCTATATTCTAGGGAAATCCTAAAAACTAAATTTACACAAAGTGTAAATAATGGCAAGGGAGTCGAGAAGGTGGAGCAGAGGGAGGAGCGTGAAGTGATATGGAGTGTGGGAGTGGAGGGCAGCGGAGCGGAGGGAGATATGGGTGAAATGGAGCAGCAGAAGAAATCAGGAATTGATGAGCCGAGTCCGAGCTCAGAGTGCAGGAGCGAATCCGCTCTGATACCAAATGGAACAACCGAATCCAGTTGGTCCGTTAGTCGAATTCAACTATCATTATGAATGATAAATGTTATAATATATTAGATTATGAATATTACAATGATGTCTTGGCCTTAAATATGGCTTGGACATTCATGATGAGGAGACACCTCCTTTCATACTAACCTAACTATAAATTATTTAATTATTTAATTGCAATCTTATTTTATGTTCACTACATAGCATCTCATAGGGATTTTGTTGCATCTCTTTGAAGGAGGTGATATTGCATGACTAAGGTTCTTTGTTTTCTGTGTGTTAGATGGATTTCCAGTCATCTTCCTAGCTTCCCACTTGGGAGTAGGGACTTGATCTGGATCTGAATCACCCTGAATCTCAATATCATAAACTGTTACAACTGGTTCTGCAATACTAGTGGAAACTGCAAAAGAACTAGATAAAAAAAAATTACCTCCCCTTTCAAGTGGCAGTTGAGAGTGCACTGGTTCTAAAAATGGAAGAAAATGTGAGAACTCATATGCCTTGGAGGCATGATTTGCGGCACCCTTCGCTATGATATTCCCAGTAGAGATATTTGTGATCTCCACTGAGTCAGGACCAAATATCATTTGCTTTGGAGGACCAGTGTGAATCATCTGGTATACAAATAACAGATTTGCAACTAAGGAGGGTACATATAGAACATCTTTGAATTTTCCATGTTCAAGCTTTATAGAACTCTTCCCTTTGGCTCGAATTTGACTGTTATTACCCATCTAAATACTAGGGCCATCAGAAGACTGTAAAGAAGATAATGATTCTTTGGATGCAACCATATGATTGGAAGCTCCGGAATCAATGAGGAAGGCATGTGTTGTTGAACAGCTAGCCTTCAGTGCATGGCATCTCTCATCATGTTCTTTAGTTTATTCTCTATGGTCAGCCTTCCTTGCGCCAGTAGGTATAGTGATGTTATGTTTCTCTAGAAGAACAAACATTTCATCAATTGTTCTTCTCATACAGGATCTTTCTAGATGAAATCCCCTTCCATAGTAAGAACAAAGGATCTTTCCTTTTCCATTATTCTTGCTTCTCCTTGAACCTGAGGGCTGATCTTATGGCTCTTTCTCCATAGGAGGCTCATTATTTTGCTTCCCCTTACCATTCATAGCTTTAGGTCCTCCAGTAACCAATGCTTGATCTTTGGAATATTGGATGATCTCCATTTGGATCAAATTGTCTTGCTCATTGGTGAGAGATTCAATGAAGGCATTAAGAGTTGGCATCTTCCAATTTGGTGTAGTGAGCTTCCCTGAATGAAAGGCTGATACAAAGACTGAGTAGTCTGCACCAAGTTTTGAGAGGATGGAAAGGATTATTTTATCATCCTCATTCTCAACCTTGAATAGCTTCAACTGGAACACCAGGTGATTGAATTTGGTGAAGAAATCATTCAGAGTTTCGAAGTTGCCTGGATGAAGAGAAATCGGCTCATTCTCTAGATGATAGATCCTCAATTCATCTTGATTATCAAACAAGGAAGCAATATTATGCCAAATATCCTTGGGAGTCTTCAATTCATTGATGTGAAAGCGAATATCTCTAGAGATTGACAGGCACAGACATCTGTATGCTTCATCAATCTTATTCCAGTATTTATAATGTATTGGATCTACCTCTATGTCCATTGTGACTCTATAGAGTCTTTTGGAGTGAAGCTGCATCTCCATGTCCTCCTTCCACTGATGATTGTTGAAAGGAGTGAGAAGCTCCATAGGAGGGGCCATTGTATTGTTGTAGTGAATGCAGTGAAGGAGACTGAATGTTGTTGTAGCGAATGAGGTGAAGGAGACTAAAAAACCTGTAAATCACACAATCAAATAGACAAAGTAAGGTCGACAACCTGCACTTTTGGAATTTTCTTCACACCCATCTTAGTTAATCAAGCAAGCTTGATCAACAATTCCTTTGCTTAGGATTTATGTGGTAAATTCTCGGCTTCTGGTGCAGTGCTAGAAGGAGAAATTTTTCTCAGAAAAAAAAAATTTGATCCAAGTATGAATCTGTAGTAGGAGAAGTGCCTTGTCCTGTCGAGGCTCTGATACCATATAAAATTGATCACATAGATCTTTGGATCAACACACAACTCACAATATAGATCAGACAATTTTACTCAGAATTGAAGAATGAAACAGTGCAAAAATGGCTTGCAACTGTGTAATGCTTCCATTAATAAAAAGTAATTGGATAATTAATTACAATGTAATACATTGGTATTAATAACCAGTCAATTCGAATGCATGAGAGAGGAATTCAAATTGATTGACTCTACCTAACTGCATGGATAACTAGACATTTCTAAATCATTATTGGAACCCAACTAGTTAGCCCCAATTGCCTCAATCAGTGCACCAGTCAGTTAGAATCAGTTGACTAGCCTAAATGAATGTGGTAGGTGACTTGAATTGTGCCTTCCCACATGCAATCAATCAATGATTGGTGCTAACTAAATGTAACTGGATGTAACTGAATGTAACTGACTCCTAACTAGGCTTAGCTAGTCACTAACTGAACTCAACTGAAGGAGGTTAGTTCTGGCACTTCCAGTGGCTCCTAAATTGTAGGGATTGGTCTAGAAGGCTCCTAAACTAATGCATGCAAGTGCAGTCAATGGAAGTTAGCCTCAACTAGTGTTCCCCACACTTAGTAACTGGTACATGTGGACCGAATGATGCTAGTGACTAAATATAGGCTGAAAAGACTCCTAATTTAGACATAATTGACCAAATTGGACAAGGGAGGATTATAATACTAACAGTGTACATGGTTGGAAGCAAGAGAGGAGTTGTGGTATCATCTTCACAAACTTAGCATGGGAAGATGAGATGAAATTTTTCCAAATTATGGAATCATAAGTCAAGAATGTATGTGAGAATAGGTTTCGTGCTTTATAACCTTTTATACAGGGCTGACATTGATGTCTATGTGCTCAGGTTTGTGAATGTGAGTATAATAAGTAAATAAGAATGCAATTATATGAAATCTTGTCTATAGGATAATGAACTACACATGTTCTTAGTGAACCTCATAGATTCTTACAAGAGAGTATACTGTTATAATGATAATGTAAAAATATTGTTTTAGAGCAGACCTAACTGTTAACTAAAAAAATATTCTAGTGTGGAAAATGAGAAAGGATGTCATTTAATGAAGGAATAGAATGAAGCATATTAGAATTTTGGGTCTCCCTGAGTCCATGAGTGAATTCATCCAAAATAATTTTACATGCATTTGAAAATTATCAGTTTGAAGGGAAACATGCACCTGTTGAATTGAACTTCTAAAATAATGGCATCATGTTTCTCTATTTTCTAGTGTTGTTAACAATAAAATATAAGTTGTATCCTATAACTATGCTTTATGTTACCTGGGTATTTAAATAAATCCCTTTCATTTTTATTGCCCTTAAGGAAGGATGTAGAACCTGACCATATCCACTCCTCTAGGGTGGAGCCACTTTTTAAATTTTAGAAAACCATTCTTACAATTTGAATAGTGAGATGGTGTTATAAATTTCGTAACAGACCTAGAAGAAACTTTGCTCTTTAGTCTGTTCTTAGTAAGCTTCCTTGAAGCTTGATATTGTTGTGATACAAGATCACATGTTCAATCAAATGCATAATATTGAAACCCAGAAAATAACACTCTTCATATTTGTCTGAAGTAATAGGTGAAGTTATTAGTGAAGGCTAGTAAAAAATAATGCAAAGGACAAGTAGTCTTTATGGTTGTGCATTCAAATAAGAATTGATGACTTTTGGATAAAATAAATCTGTGGAGTGTAGATAATTTTGAACATCCATGTCATTGTCATTATATTTAGGGTAAATTTCATTCCCTATGGATATCTTTGAAGGGATTTCCCAAGTACATCATGAATGTATAAATTATCTAAAATTGGAAGAATACATTTACTATTTTCAAAACAGTTTAAATAATCCAATGGTTGGTGACCATAACAAATTACTTGAGTTTCCCCATGTATTAAATATGTTTCTGTTAAAATTGTATAGCTTGAAATAATAATGGATAAATCATATAAGAATTCACCATGCCTCACTTGAAAAAAAAAACATTCAGCAAGTCAAGTTGTTATCTTGATTAAGGTCAACACATGCCATTTCTAGCATAGTAGTAGAATCTGTATTTTTATCATGCATAGGAATATAAATTCTTTGAAAATGATTTTTATTTCAAATCAATGAGTTTATATTATTTCCATCAGAACAGTGAGGTGCTAGACAAAGACACAAAAAATCGAGCTAGAGCCTTCATCTTCGCTAGACCTGGTTCTTATTGTGTTGTATCTCCCACTTTTGTGATCACATGATCAAACTCGAATGATCCCATAGACATATTAGGTGGATACATTGACTACATAAAGCCAACAACATATTTCTTCTCATTTTCAAGCTTCACAATTCTTTCTTGTAGCACATGTACTTTCTCATCCATTCATTCAAATATCTTAATGTTATTTTCAATGAAAATTTCAAACTACATTTTCTTATTTTTTAGAGTTTCTACATGAAAAATAGAACCTATTATCTACTTGTGCAACACCTAAGCTTCCATTGAATATATTCTTTCCCAATATTTCCTCCATCAATCCCATTTTTGAACAGAGTGTTAATTATTAAATAGTCATAGACTTCACCTACATACCTCTCGTATCTTCTAATTCCTCTATAGATTTAGAGTTCTCACAAATTGCACACCATTCAAATTGCAAGTGAGTGTTGGTGATTTCTTTGAACCCAAGATAGACCTGCCAACTAGCTTCTAGAGAAATCACACATGACAAATTCCAGTTCAAAAGATGTGTGACAATGCTACACCTCTAGTTCTCTCCCACCCTTGGGGATTAAATTGAAAGTATGAGTAAAATCCATAAGACAAAGTACTTTCTAAAGAACTTGACTCGTAATACACATGAATTTATCCATCCCATCATTGCAGAATTGAAATATGAGACCTGTGATGGAATGTGTGGATGTACATGATGAAGAGGAGACTTAAATGCCTATTTCCTTTCCTTCTTTGTTATATGCTTAGAGTTAAAAAAATTATATCATGCAAAATTTCCCACTTGATTAGTAATATTTAGGAAGATGGCTTGACAATCACCACCTCACACATGATAAAGGAGTGATACTTGGCACTTCATTTAGCTTATCATGTAAAGCCAAGCATAGAGGATAATCATGACAATGCTTCCCTTCTACTATGTCCTTTATTGAATATGAAAATTTAGATGTAGTGGGTCATCATTTATATCATAACAACATTTACTATCTTTAGAATGAATATTACCCCCCACATATTAAGAGTCATGAGCGAACAAGGCCTAGAATGTGGAACTCCTTTCCAACAACTTGTAGAGTGAACAAAAGGCAAATAGTGAGTAATAACACCTTTTATCATCTATTTTAATTGTTCAATGCATTGTCAGCTTGGGTATTTTGTCATTTCACTTTGATATACATGTTCTTTCTCAAGTAAGTTCTTTATGTGACCTATAAATATTGGGAAAGAGTGGTCACTAACACATTTTAAAAGGAAACAAAGAGCTTTGTTAATTGGTGGGTATATTACACAGTAGAATTTCATTTTAGTTTGGCATTAACCAAGCGGAAGAGTTGTTGATTTTGTTGCTTGAATACATTAGTTGCATGGACAAATCATAAAGTGTAGTTTGGATTTATTGAGCACATAATGTGTCATTGTTGGCATATCGACATATCAACAATAATGTGCCATTTATTTTGGCATTGACATGGTGTAATTGTTTCCCATTTTGGGGAATTGGTATGTCCTCCATAACTAATAAACCAAGACTGGAAACAAAGCATTGTAAATATATTTGAACAATTCCTTTCATGTATGGCTATGAAACCGCCTCGGTAATTCATGATTTTGACAATTCTTTAATTCCAAATACAATGAACTTACTTCCACAAAATAACCATGTTAGTGTAACAAATGAGCCATGGGCCTACCATTTAATTTAGAGGTCATGAATTGCATGGAAAGTGGGGGATGGTGATAGTGTGAGGATAGGTATAGACCCCTAGGTAGGTTTTGGGGATATTTTTACACTCTCCAAAAATCTAATCGGAATTCTACATGAGAAAGTTATTTACAATCTTGTTCAATATCATTATCCATTAAATTACTACTATTTGGCACCAAGAAGAAAAAAGGCACAACTTTTATGAACCTGAAAGGAAATGTAGGAGAATGATGGGAAGATTATGTAGAAGATGATTCCTTAGTTTGACCAATAACCCTACCCTAGGTTTCTATACTCCCAAATCAGGTCACAAGGCAATGTTTGGTGAGGAGAGATTCAAAAACATCCTAGTGATGGAAACCACAATGGAAGATTGGGTTTCTTATGAAAACAACTATTTTCATGTGGTTGGCTATCATGAATAAGACACTAACCTTGGAAGTGCTTGGAAAGAGGAATACCTTACCTTGGGTGCTTTGTTATTCTAAAGGTTTTTCAATGGCATGCTCATGTGTTCTGGTGATGAAGAAGCTTCCAATGGCATGCTGAAGAGCCTCCATGGCATGGTTTATTAGTCTATTAACATTGGTGGAGTTTTTGCATCTAAGGATACTACTCTAAGATCCTCGGGAATGGTTATTATTGCCCTTCAATTTTTAGTGATTCTTACAAGTTTGTGTAAATTCTTTATGTGTTAATGAACAATAGGAAGATAAAATTTATTTGCAATGGCATTACAACCAAAGATCCCTAAGCCTCTTTTTTTTTCAAACGGGGGTTGGATTTTTTTCATCGCATTAACCCTCCTTCCTTTGATAGTAATATATCCATTCTTATGACAACTAACTACATCATCAAGTGGCCAAATTTTTTTCCATTAAAGAATGCTAAATATGATGAGACAATCTATTTTCTTGAGACTAGTATATTTTTTTTAATTTGGATCACCTTTAGAGATTGTCTATGATAGCAGGCATTCATTTATGTATGGAAAATTGACTCAATTTTGTAGAAACTTTGGGGTAAATCATTATACGTCATCTACCTATTATCCCCAAGAAATTATGTTGGATTATTCCATAGACAATAAATACATAAATATCCTTAATAAAATCACAGTGAATAGACCTCATCAATGACACACTCAACTAACTTATGCTCTATGGGTAGATCGTACTACCACTAAGACTAGTACTAGAGAAATATACTTCTAATTACTATATGATCAAGAACCATATCAAGTCCCTGCCACCTTAGTGACCCTTAAAGGTCAATGGGGGACTAAAACTAACTCACAAGAGATGGCCTTCAAGCAATTACGCATTGGGCAAATACTATTTTTTTAAAGAATATGCAACGGCATGAAATAGAATATGTAATGTGCTTGTCTACCAACGACATGAAATAGAATATGAAAAATTGATGTTGGGATTGTACAAGAAAATTTACATTCAATCAAGAAAAATAAGTTATCATCTTTTATCATTAAACTTGATCTGGAAAAAGAATATGATAAAGTGGATCGCTCTTTTCTCCATTTGATCTTACTGCAAATTGGTCTTCCTCTGAGTATTACACAGTGGATCATGTCTTGTGTGAATACAACATACTTTGATGTGTTAATTAATGATTCTCCCTCGGAATTCTTCAAGGGTTCGCATGGTTTAAGACAAGGTTGTCCTCTTTCACCTTATCTCTTCCTTCCGGTCATTGAGGGCATGAGTATGTTACTTTGTCAAGTGAAGGAGGAAAGATTAATTAAAGGTTTGAAAATATCTGGCTCTACTTTTTTAACCCACACAATATTTGTTGACGATGTGATGATCTTTGGAAAAGGTGACTTTGCATAATGGTTTCATATTAATGGCTTGGCCGATCTTTTCTATAGAGCTTCAAGTATGACTTTCATTCTCATAAATCTTGCTTTAGACACAGTGGAGTTGAGAAAAACATTTTGCTTGATATTTTGAATCTCTTATCTATCCAAGGTGGACATCTAGACTTTGGTATATCTTACTTGGGTTTTTTTCTAAAACCCAACAATTACAATCGATCAGATTGGGATTGGCTCGTTAAGAAATTCCATCGTCACATGGGAAGATGGATGTCGAAATGACTCTCTCTGGGCGCTCGAAAGACTTTAGTCATTTTGGTTTTGAAATATTTACATGTTTCTTGGTTTTCTCTTTTTTGTGTACCTGCGAGTACATTGGTGTCCTTGCGAAGACTTTTTTTTTCTTTCTGTGGAGGGGTACTCAAGATACAACAAAATACCATCTGGTGGATTAGGAGTCTCTATCTATGCCAAAGTCTTGGGGTGGTCGGGGTATCAAACATCTTGGTTTATTCAATATTTCCCTTTGTGCTAAGAGTATTTGGAGAGGGATCACGATGACAAGTCTGTGGAGTAAAATCATCAATTCCAAATATATGAAAAGACTCCCTCTTTCTTCGTGGTTATGTGTTGCAAAGTTTAAAAATTCATGCTCATCGGTTGTTTGGTGTAGCCTGTGCTCATCACTTCCATGTATTATTCAAGAAATTTGTTGGCAGGTTGGAAAAGGAAACAATATTTCTCTTTGTTTGGATCTAATTATGGGGATCAGCAATTAGAAGCTCTCTCGAAGTCTTTTGGCAAGCCTCCATGAAAGGAACTTGATTGTACTTAAGCAGGCTTATGTTGCTGGCGAAGATCCTTCTTCAGGATGGTTATCGGAGGCTAATTTGGGCCTGGATCGTGTGGAAGTCGTGGAATGGGAGGCATATGTAAGTATCCTATGGGAGGTGGGAATTGCATTTTATGAGGACCATGATTCTTTCGTATGGAACAGGAATAAATATTTGGGTACTGTTACAGCTATCCTATCCTACTCTTCTTTATTCAAACAGTACCAGGTGCTACAGCCAGAGTGGTGGCATACCGTTCTTTGGAAGGTGAAAGTTTCGTCCAAATTTAAGTGTTTTGTTTGGATTTTCCTTAAGCATAAGATTCTTACCTTGGATGTTTTACAGCGTGCTTTTCATGGGCCAAGTAGATGTATTTTTTGTATGAATGCTTTAGAATCGACCGAGCACTTATTTTCTTTTTGCTCTTTCTTTCGAAGCATGTGGTTGCTTCTGTGTAGAGATATGAGATGTCAATGGACTTGGGGTGATGGTTCTATTGCAGATATTCTTTCAAAGGTTGCAGATCACCCTGCTTTATCTCTTGAGCTTGCAATGGTGTGTATCTGGGAATTTTGGTGTGCTAGAAACTTCTTCATCTTTCAATTGATCCCGATTAATACTATTCATATTGTTCACAAGGTTCTTTCATACTTTGATCATGTTTTAGCAACTGGCTCTCACACTAGAGTACGAAATATCAGTCATCCTGTACATTTTGATGGCGACAGGGTGGGTTATTTTGATGGGGTCGAGATGCATGGATCTTGTGGAGCAGGTATGGTCATTCAGTTGGAAGTGAACCATTCTTATCTACTTTGTATGAATGTTGGAAAGGGGAAAAACACTCGAGCTGAGTTATTGGCTCTTTGGGGTCTTCTATTTTTTGCCAGGAATCGTGGTATTTGTTTGCAGCTTGTCATGGGGGAATCCAAAGTTATTATCGATTGGGAAATGAATTTACACTTTTTACAGTCGATTAACCTTTACCATTGACTTGGGAGGGTTAGAGGGTTGGTGGATTTCTTTCCTACTCTTTCCATTAGACATGTCTATCAGAAATTCAACTCCCATGAGGATGCTTTATCTAAGCAAAAGATCAGTATAGGATCTGGCTCGATCTTTTGGAAGGATCTCTCCAATGGTGTGCTCATTAGTGAGGAGGACATGAGCTATTACTAAGACTCCTTGCACTATGCTTTCTTGGAAGCCTTTATATTTTTTTTAAATGTGTATTGTGTTGGAATTTGAGAACTTACTATGGCTTGGTAGGATAATATAGTGAAAGTTTTATTTTATGGAACTTAAGTTTATATGATATTGAATGTTATATGATAGATCATATTTGATTTGGTTGTAATTTTGTTTTTTTGTGCAAAAGTTTTTTGTCGATGTAAATCTGTATTTTCAGACACAGCTTTATATAATATAAGGTTGTCCTTTTCCTCGTGAAAAAAAAATGCAAAAATAACCCATCAAAAACATGGAAAAACTATTGAAAATTTGTATGAAATAGTAAATTATTGATGGTAAACTAACAGAAATGTGTTGGTTTAATGATAATAATGGGACAGACTATAAAACATTGTATTGGTCTAACGATGGTATGTCGTCATTCTATGAATGGACTACTGGTAGTACAACAATGGTGATGGTCTAGTTTGGAAAAATATGTTGTCAGTCCTCCCACGTAATGGCGTTGAGAAACAAATAGCATTATGGTGGTTATCCGACACATTATATTGTGCAACAAATATGTGCCGGAAAACTAAATTCGTTGTCTCGGTAAACCAGAGGATGAAGAAAACATAGTAGTGTTGTTAGTTTCTCATAGTACATATAATTTGACATAAGAAATAGTAGATCTAAACTAGTCCTTCAAATTCCAAGCGGTTATGGAAGGCCCCAAGTTTCCTTGAATCCCATTGTCTATCTAAATGGTAATTGTTTGGGAACAAGCATTTGTCTCGTGATTGACTCTAATATTGGCATGAATGGATTAATCCATTCTTCCTAAAATTTCATATCTTCTAAAGAGAAAAGACCCTAATGGTCAAGATTGGCACTAGGTTGAAGGAATGTTAAAAAAGTGAGAAAAAAAAATGACTTCCTTAATGTAAACATTTCTCCACATACTATGGTTTTATAACAAAAGGACTAAGTGACTAATGTAGGATAATTAATGCTATAAGGGGTGAAGATTAAAGAAGATATCATTAAGGAAATGAATGATATCCAAGTATCACTAGATCTTGTGGAGATATAAAAAAATATGGATATGGACATCACCTAAGAAAAAAACTAGCACTAACTAGTTATTGAGATAAAAATATAAATATGAAAAGTAACTCAACTTCAATTAACCAACATACATCCATATTAACTCCGGATCTATCAAGTCCCGAGAGGAATCAAAGCCCTTGAGGTGAAAACCCCTTTTAGAATTCTAAACTTGAGGAAAGGCTTGCACCTCAATGGATTTGATCCCTCTCGATGCTTGATAGAGCTAGAGATAAGATGGACCTATGTTGGCTCCAATCGCAATGGCTAAACAGAAACAGTGTTGCTTAAAAACCAAAATTGCCACATTGAAATCATCTCATCAAAAAAATTAAAATTAAAAAATTACACAATCAAAATGGTGAATTGTAATAAAGTAATAATCATGTTCAAGGATAATACATGTGAAAGAATGCAATGAAATTTTATGATGAATTACATATAGATTACATATGGAGAATGGCACACTTTGGCTTGAAGAATACAATGATGGGGTCAATAATGTGCCTTCTTAGAGTATTTGAATAAAACCGTGGTATAACTTGACGTTTTCTTTTGTGTCTATTGTTAATAAATGATCCCATGATGATGGGTGGAGTGTCCACTTGAAACATTGGAACGTTTCTAAACTTATAAAGTGTATTCCAGAAACTTAAATAAAGAATGTAAAGGATTATATATGATACTGACAGTACCAGTAATATGTAATCTGTTAGTCTAAACATTTAAACTTTATTTTTCATCTTTGTGGGAATACTTGTGATTGGCCCTCAATACTAGGTAGCTTGGTCTACCTGGATTATTTTTGTATTGTGTGCTTTGGCACTAAGGAATGTGTTTTGCATTTCCCTATGAATATAAAGTGCAATAATTTATCTTGGAAAAATGAACAAGGTTCAATTGTGTTAAAGAGTGCAATTATGTGTTTTCTTGTGATGTCCCATTGTTAACTAAACCATGGCCATAGGGTTTTCTCTACAATGATATGCAACAATCATGGCCAGACCAATTCCATCATTTTATGACTTGTTTCCAATGGAAAATCCTCAACCAAAATTGTTAGGAATCCTTCTCAATTAGTTCGAGACTTGGAGATCAATATCTAATTTTAGGCATAAGACAATTTCATGAGAGGGTTGCAAAGGCTACTAAGAATCCATTTTAAACCCTAATCCCTAAACCATCTTATGCAAAAGAGGATAAAATAAATCTATTGTGTAAACTTAACATAAACTTAAAAACTAAGAAGGTGTATTTACTTGATTAGGAGGCATATTTGTCTCATCCAATGAGTCAAACCAATATGCTTGTCATTATCTTATCTATCATTGTCACTTTCACTCTCATTAGTGTGGGGTATATCACTTTCTTTGGTGGGTATACTCCCAAAGGGATGGGTCTAATGGTTGCATGCAACGCATGTTCTGGTCAATGTGGGATATGTCTCTTTCTCTGATGGGTCTGATACCAGAGAGGTAGGTACAATGGATGTGTGACGGGTGAAGGATTGTGTTAAAAAGTGGTTCCAATATGCATTCTTTCTACTAACCACAAGGCTATGCCATGGAATTTCCTTTCTATATATTAGATATTTAGTTAATACTTAGGAGTTTGGGATTTAGGACAATATAAACTTACCAAAATTAATTTGTTCCATGTTGATAATCCTCATTATTAAGCTCTCTTAGTTAAGTGGTGGGTCTAGTAAGTGGGGCTTATAAATATAAATTTTACATAATTCAAAAGTATTGACATGGTATTCAATCCATTTGTGCCTTTAATTATAAGACTTTCCCTCACATGGTGGGGCCCACATTTTCACTTTAACTTTGAAAAATCATATACCTTTTAAATAGGAATGTGGTGCAAATTATTGACAACCCTCATTCCTAATCTCAACTTAAAGGTATTTTGTTGTTTGATGAACTATCATACAGTCCACCCTTAACCATTGTAGACACCATCAAGTTTAATCCTAAAGAGATGGTCACTTGGTTTTGATCCCCACATGGATCCTTTTGTAATTCAACGTGTTTGAGTATGTGTTACTTCTTCCCCGGAAGGATCCCTACCTTTCCATTAGTCCATCACATTCATTTTGAATCATGTTTGGAAGCTTTCTTGTATCTTTATAAAAATGACAATCCAAGATATGAAGATATCTCAAATATGTATTCCTTTAACATTTACACTATCATCACACCCTTATCACCCTTTCAGTGGGGAAAGCAAATGTTTTTCTTTTGATCACCTATTCCACCATGAACCCATTTTTTGTCCTTCCTTCCTAGGGATGACACATTGTGCACTCCTTTGGCCATTAGTTCTCAATTATAACACCAAACCAATTATGCATACCCCAACACCTCAATTATGCATACCCCGACACCTCACTATTGCATAAGTAGCTAAAAGAAACAATTTACACACCAAACACTGATATAGTCCTAATTGAGACATAACCAACTTGACTAAGAACTAGTATATTCTTAGATGATTAGATGTTTCAGAGTTGCAATGTCTTAGTCGCCTCCACTAAGACAATTATTAACACCATGCACTAGAATTGACAATCAACATCAACATCCAAAAGCAAATGTTTGTATACATGAGTTATCTCAAGATACATATATGCATTATTATATGCTTGACACTTCAGTATCTAAAATTATAATACAATATCATTGTTGGGAATATGGCCTTAATGTTTTCCATGAACATGTACTAAGGATGATAATAGGCTCTCTAGAAATATTTTTCCATAAGGTCTACCATGAGATAATTTCAAAACTCTGGATGGGTTTATCTCGGTTTCAAGAATAATTAAATACCTAGTGAAAATGACCATCCACGTGGAGGAGGAAGCTCATTTGATCCCCCTCTCCTCCCCTCACATCGGGGTGTTCCCATGAATATGGGTAACACTTTTTGGCAAGCAAAGGATGTGATTATCGGAAAAAACGAGCTTGGTCAAGCTTTTGTTAAGCCCTCGATTGAATTTTTTTTAAATCAATCTAGGCTTACCAAGCAATCGATCAAGGGATTAACCAAGTGCTCGATTGAGGGTTAAGAAAACCCTTAATCTAGCTCTATAAATCAATCGAGGTTTTTATTAACCCTTAATCAAACTTTTTTAAATAGCTCAATTGAGCTATTTTCATTAGTAAAAAATAAAGAAAAGTTCGTGGAAAGGCTATAGAAAGTAAAAAATAGTTTGAGTGAGCTATTAGCTTGATCCGGCTTTTAGTTTAGCTGCAAGTAAACCCTTGATCAAGGTATTTAAAAAATGCACGTAAAACCTCGATCGAGGGATTTAAAACAAATATTTATCCCATTTTTCTACAAATTTAGTTTTACTAGCCTCTTTACCAAGCCTAAACCTTGTCTTGGAATGCACCTTAAGTGGTAGACTTCATAAACATGGATTCGTCAACGAATCATCTACCCATTGGCATATAATTTATTTGTTTCTAAGTTCATATGATATTTTTTTTAATTTCTTTTCAAACTTACGCTTACAAAATCATGTCCACAACTTCAAATCAACGCAAAGAAAAATCAACAACATTAAAAAGTACACAACCAAAAATTTTCAAAAAATATATATGCCGCATATCAATGAGTCCTCTTCAAAAGAGTTTTTTTTGTAATAGATATTAAAAAAAATTGCATGCACACACATGTACAAAATGAAATTAAAATTTTCAGCTGTCAATTTCAAAAATTAATAAAAATATATATAATTTTTCCAACATAAATTTAAAAAAATTATATGCACCTGTGTGCATTTTGTGTAGATTATGTTCATATTTATTTTCAAAATTATGCATTTATCACTAAATTATTTTACGTGCACAAGCCACCTTTTAGCTTTTCTTGAAATTTACAAAAACAAACCTATCATTAAATGCAATTTTGGCATATTAGATAATAATATTATTATAAAATATAGGTGGAAATACAACATAATTCCCTACAATTTGTTTTTTTGTTGCATGGCAGAATTCTAAGGCATATATGAGTTTTGAGGGCTTTGATTTAATAAATGAGTAAAAAAACAAATGTTAACCGCAAGTTTTGGCCAAAAATTGTTACCCATCTTCATGGATTCACCCATCACTCTCAATTTCTCATACCCAGTAATCCATCTAATAGAAAATTAATTAAGTTAACATAACATATCATACTTAATAGAAAATGGCATAAAATGTAGCAACACAAATCATATAATTAGTAAATATTTTGAAGAGGATAAATAATAGTAAAAAGCGTAATCATGTACCTTCTACATTTCAACAATTCAATATTATCATTAATCTTCTTCTTCATCTAATTCAATATATGTATCATCAGATATCATCAAGAACATAATCATTGAAAGGATTGGCCATAGCAGCATCATCATAAATATCATTGTCGATAAGTACACCATCGTGGATATCATCACCCGGGACATCGTCATCTACATGTAGTTCATCAACTTCTTCATTTGACATGTCTACCTACTCCTCTACATCATCTTGTTAATATTTTTCAATATCGTCTTCTTTCGATAGAATATACTTTATAGGCCTTCCTCTTGGATCATATCTAACAATATATGACCAGCTTGAATTACCCGACACCTTTGAATAATACCTTCTCACATTGACTAGAAAGGACATAGGGCTCTATAGGATCCTTTAATAATCTTATATTAATCATGGTAAATCATAATAACATTCTCAGTAACAACTCTATCAATATTTCAGTCATTCATCTGTAACTTGTACCAAATGATCTTGAAAAGAACGAATCTAAAGGATTTAAAGTCTAACTCAATTATATCATCCAAAATTCCATAGTATATATTTTAAGATACTTATGGATGTTTGTCACTCCTAGAGGAAACATTAGTAACCGGTAAGACTGCAATTATCCTATAATTAAAGTTTTTTATTATCATCCAATAACTTGAGGCGAAATTTCCATCCATTGCACCACGCACCGTTTTGGTGTTTTACCTACAATATGCTTGACATGTTAAAAACGCATTGTCAATTGATAACATATTTAGACGTAGTTAATATTTTGAGGGGAAAATAGAACACATGTATTAATATCAGAAAGAACTAAAAATTTATTTGTAAATATACTTGCATGTTTACCTTTTAGACCATATGCTAAATCAATTTCCCTCTGTATAATATTGGTAACTTTAGAACGATGAGATTTTCTAATCAACTACATGAACTCATCCCATGATAAAATACCATAAACTTTTATAAATTTTTCTATCTATTCCTTTATCCGATCAAAATTATTTTCAATGTATAGATGTAGTGTGTCCCACTCTCAACAATTTGTATAAAGAAAGAACAATTGATCAAAAATTAGGTACCATGGTAAAGCTTAAGAAATAATGGGTGAATAAAAATTAAATAAGTACTATATTAACAAATAAAAAAATAATATAAACTCTTATAGCTCTTTATCGTCTAACCTTTCACTTTTGTAATTCTACCTTTCCCCAACAAAATGACCCCTTCAAATTTGTTCATGGAATCGACATCTCAAATGAGAGGTACAATGATATCTAATGCTACTTTAGGAAGATAATCATTAATATACACCAAGGATTGATATACCATATAGCTCTCAACCATAGGGCCCTTGAAACGTAATATTTGTCTTACGAAAGCCTTTAATACCTTCAAGTGCCTCTCCATGATCCACATTGACCTTATGTGTACAAGTCCACTTGTTTCAATGTCATCAACTTCGTGTATGAGGTAGTGTTCTTGTGCATTGAAAAATGTCAAAGAAATATACTTTGCATTTCACACATTAGCCAAATAATTTCTCTTTTCCAATACTTGTATATCTTCTTTATGGATTTCTTTATATGACAACCACATACACATGATGCAAACAAATCACAAGTTTCAACAAAAATATAGTTATCCAACATAAGTAAATCACATGTCAACATGTTCTGCAACTAACATTTTGAATATAAATCATTATTTACCTCATGTATTTGACAAGATCATATATAACTTGTTTTATGTTATTGTTCAATTTTTCCAAGAGAGATAGAGGTAGAACATATTGTAACACAAAAGGAATCCTGTTTTTTCAAAATTAAAAAAAAAATACTAAAAAAAAGTACCAATACAAGAATGTACCAAATTACCTTAATAAAGGTATGCTAGTCAAGAGTTTTTACCCTGCCAATTCATCTTTCTTTGTTAAAATATTATTTATGTTTGAAGCAAATACACTAGGAAACTTAATTTTTCAAACGTATTTTGCAACATTGCTTTCTTGCTATGTAATTAACCATACAAAATTATTTGGTTGTCCATGACTAGAAAAATAAATCAAATTTTACATTACACTATTGGCTTCCTAAATGTCACTACAAACTTTGATGATTTTTTCTTTGCTACTCCGCAATGTTTTTTGTAGCATTCTTCCTTATATACATTGTATCTAACGAATGAGCTACTTGTAGTTGCTCATAGTAGGGCAACCTACTAAATTGGTGAGGAAAGTTGTCATTCCTCGTAATCCCATTAATGCGTTGACAACCTTTATGAAACATAACTAAAATTACAATAATAATTGTTAGATATGGTAAAATGAATTGAATATAAATAAAAATTGTATAACATTGTATATGATATAGAGACCAATTACTTACCTTCACAATTCTTATTATATTCTAATTTTCATAGTTGAGGTGCCATCCATCATGGTTTTATTGTAATCTCTCCCTTCCCATTAAAAACATGTTTTCTAGTAGTTCGATGATTGTGGTTCTTAAAGAGAAAGTGTCTATACTCGTCAAACACCTTCTTTCCTGAACTTATTAAATGTTGAAATATCATTTTAGGACCAAAAACTAGGCATAAAAATTTATCTTTTTTTTGAAGACCTACCAAATATGGAATAATGTCAATATATACTAGTTTGCCAAACAATTATTTTATGAAAATGTAGGATATTTTGATATAATTATATATTGTTAAAGTGCAATAGCTTACTTGCCACAAAAATGTGTTAGCCCTAAAGCATCATGAATTGTTCATGTAAGTATCTATGGATTGAAATTGTTTTTTCCCTAATAGTTTGCATAGTACATAGCAATGTCAACCCATAACTTTAGAAGTACATCAATTATATATATAACTTGGTTCCAACCTAATTATTTAAAAAATACACATCATTATTACCTTGTAGATATAATAAAAATTATATCGTAATGAACAAAACAAATGAAATGTTATTTGAAAACATTATTGTAAGCAAATATATAGAATAATCATTGTCAATATTATGTGCTCCCTTTTTATTGACATCTAAGGATGAAGGTTATTGTTTATAACAAAAATGGGGACACACTCCGCTAATCTCTTGAAATGGATTGACACCATGAGCTGCCAATGAAAGACGAACAATACAAGGATTTTCTTTAAAGTGATCATCTTTCTTCAATGTCCCTAAATGCAAAACCGATGCCAGCCTGAACCATAGTACTGTATTCAAATCATCTTATTGAACCAGTAAACCAATTCGAATCATCTTCCCCGGGAATAGTTAGGTTCTAAATTTAGCAGGATCTCTAAACTTAGTTGTTTGGCTAAGTCATTCTGCAATACCTTTCCGCAACTCCTTTTTCGCAATTTGCGGGATGCGGGATGTGGGTGTACATTTTTCCAATTAAAATGGAACTCCCGCAATTACGTGTCCGCAATAGTCTTTCCACATGCAAGATGCGGGATGCACCTTTGCATTTTCCGAATTACGACTCCCGCAAATCTTCTCCCGCAACTTTTGTCTGAACCGTTGATCTTCTGCGAGGAGGATCTGGACCTTTGATCTGTTTTCCTTTGCGGATCTAATCTCTGACCGTTATATATTTGTGGATGCAATCTCTATCGTCGATCTGACTTCCTTTGCGGAATGTTCTTCCTCCACTATTCTTCTGTGGAACTTCTCCCAGCTGCTGGATCTTGTTATGCTTGATTTCGTTTGTCCATACCCACACAGGTTTAGATCTCAGTTCTCATCGATTCTTGCAGTGATCAATTTCACTCTGTAACCTGCAACAAGGTTAACTCTGCACATGCATCCTATTAATGAAATCCTCAAGGATTGTTTACCTAGTTCTCCTTCGATTGACCAGAGAATCGATCAATCGATCTTTGTTTCTCCCACTTTCAGAAATCCTGAACTCATACACATACTTGTCAATCTTTTACAAAAATAAATAAGCATTTCACTCACAATTTGACACATTCGGACAGAATGCAATTTACACACACATAATTATGCCAAAATAGGCTTTTTCATTCATCTAATGAAACTGTACATACAAAATAATCTTAGAACCTGTGTTCTGATCTTCTTATGCCTGATACATCTTTAGTCAACCCTTCCTCTGTTTCCTACAAGCCTTACTAACCTCTCTAAATATGCTTCTTTCCTCTATCTATGTCCCCTGTCTATTTGTCTACCATATCTATGCCTCATAGGCTTACATATATATATACAAATAGAAATCTGAACCCAATTTTGGTTCAGATCCAATAAACTCTCAACAATATCCTACAATTCATCAACTATTATCTATTCTAAATAACTTTCAATCCTATCTCAATGACTCGCTCCATTTGACATGGCTTACTTACATGACTCATCTAATGACACATCACTCACTTAGTGACTCATCTAAATGACTCACCATCATCTAGAACCACATATTTTACATTTATTTACAAAGTGATAGTTCGAAGACTGTCAATTCAGAATTTAAGACCCCTTATAGCCCTAATCAGACTTTGAACTTGAATTTGGATGGAGAGCAGGATGCTCCTGCATCAGACTCCCCGAGAAGAAAGAAACATGACCTCTAGGTCATATCCTTCCATTATCAATATACCTGGATCCCAAACCTTTTTCTGTAATTGATCATCCATATCATCGTGTTGTTCTATCTTTGTCATCTTCAGTTCTCCTTGTTTCCAAATTTTATGTTGCAATGCTCCACTAGACATGCTTCTGCAATCTTCTTCTGTCACTTTCCTTCTGTCATTGTTTTGTCTATTTGCTCTACTGATATAAATCTTCATCTTCATTATTTACTTATGTCTTCTATGAAACATCTTCACCATCAATAACCTTAATTCCTCAACCTCCATATCCAATCTATCCTCTGTCTGGTACATCTGCATCTTCTTTTATTGAAACTATTGTTGTCCCCTTGACTCTCTGCTGCTATCCACTAAATTATAAAATAATTTAGTACTTTTACCTGTTGTCTGCTCTTTTCCAATGCTGTCATCAAATATTAAGCAGTCATGTTTATCAACCCTTGGATTGATCAACCAGTCTTCTAACATTTCTAACTCTTCATTATAATTTTTGAAGTTAGAAAACTTTCCTTTATCTTCAGTAGCCAACTCTGCAACAACAAATTCCTTTAGGTGTTGATCACCCCTTTGAGACAATATAGTCTCTTCCTATGTCATGACAAATGTATTCCCCAGTCTGTCAGTAACACCACTATCCAAATATGCAATTGTTCTCTTTGGTTTATCTCTACAAGACCATGTCATCTCGTTCTTCAATTCCAAAACAAACTTTTGGCTTTGGTCCATGTCAAGAGTACATGGATACTCTCCTTCTTATTTTACCTATGGGACAACCTCACAATGTTCATTACATGTTATTCCTGCAGATACATACAATTCATTAATTTTAAAAACATTGAAATTTTTATCTCCCATTGACTTTCTTATCAGCATATTCTCTTGTTGAGCTAAACTCTCCCAAAAGTTCATGAGACTTTCAGCTAGTCTCTCTTCTGCACCATCTTCTTCTAAGATGATTTTATGTTCTTCTAAACAATAGTGAACATATTTTTTTTCAATGGTCCAATTCTTCTTTTGCCTTTCTTTCGCAAAGCATCCATCATATGCTTCATTTCATTATCATCCTGCATAAACATATCATCTAAGTGTTCTTCAATACCTGCAATAATACACAAACCATTAGATTTAAAAACATGAGACTCTGAAGTCCCTACTGATATTTCCTCTGGTATCCCTCTGTTGTGTTAGTCTGAACATAACATCAATCTGTCACCATCACCTATTTCTCCAACAGTCTAAGCTACAGGCTATATACCATCTTCATATGGTATCCTTTCATCTTCTATTTCAACAGAATCATGTTCTGCTATCTTGCTTTTGGAAAGCACATCTTCTTCTTCAAACTTCATGACAGTCCAAGGTGAAAGTTCAACTTTTTCTCCAATCAGAATGCAATTGTGATTCTTCCCTATAGAAATGTCTTTGCACATTTCTTTTTTTGCCTTCATCTCCAGATCATCTTCAATTGGCTATGTTCCTCCATCAAGCAACTCATCAATGAGTTCCTTTTGCTACAATATTTCAGACCTTTCCTCATTTGAGAGACTTTCTTCATCAAATTTTAAGACAGTTTCAAAAGCATGTCCATCATTTGCAACAAAACCTGCAATCACAAACAAATCATCAATCTCAAAAACATAAGACCTTTGGTATCATTTGGCCTCACAGTCATCTCCTCCATAAGTTTATCTGTACTCTTTACATAATTTATGAGACTTTCAATTGGTCTCTCTTTTTCTGCTTCATCATCCTCTCCAAGCAAATGACACTATTCACGTTCACAATAAGAAACCTCTATCTCATATTCAACTTCTCTGAGTTCTTTCTTCAATCCAGCAACCATCTTCTATTGTAGCTTCACCTGTAGTGAATGCCATCTTACCTCCCTTTTCATGACCCAACCATATCTCTGGTTCTCTTCTTCAGTAGCTTGCATCTGCTTCTCAAAGCACAAAATGTCTTTTGCTAACTCTAGCAACTCTTTCTCATAGTCTTGACTGCTTTTCTTCTCTCTTATGTTGTGGATTTTCTTTGAACCCCTGCAATGACTTTCAATAGTCATTGTTTCTATCTCCCTCTCCTCTTTTGTGAACTTCATCATGTCCACTTGTGGACTGCTTTCCTAAGCCTCCCTGATGAGAGTCTCCATACTTGTCTATTATACCTCAACAAGCTATCTCTCCTTGAGCTTGTCCTTTTGGTATCTCTGGTTCTTCTCCTCTAGAACCTTTTGAGCATCTCCTTTGCTCTTCTTGGATTTTGCAGTTCCACTCCTCTTTTGAGAACATACACTATTCCTCTATTTTCCAATCTCTGTTGGATTTATGGGTTCTGCCACTACTTACCATTTTCTCTTCTCAAGAACTTCTCTATTCTTTGCTGCTATAAATTCACATAACCAGAGTCAAAATATAAACATCAAACAGTCCATACCTTTAGACTTTTCACGTGTACAGTTGGTTGTAATATCTCCACTATTATCTTCAAAAGATATTCCTCTTCATCAAGAACAGAATTCTCCTTGAGCACAAATCTCCCAATTGTTATTGCTCCAATCTGCAATCTTTCATCAATCCACAAGACTGTCAAATCCTTTCAAGGATTCTTCTGCATTCCTATGTATCATCAACTTTAACCACTCATCTTCTGTCTGCAATCAATCCTGAATACCCTCTTACCTGACTAACCTTCTCACACAATCGTTAGTCTTCAATTTTAAAATAAATATTGAAAATCAGAGATTGATTTACCTTTCACGTGGAATACTTGTTCTTCTCTCCTTGTGCATCATTGAGCTTCTCCTCATGCTCAGACAATCATTAGGGGAATTTTGAGGTAAAAAATGGGCCTCAAAACAAAAAATGTACTATCAAAATCCACTTTAAAAGAACCAATCACATTCTAGAGGATGACATCATCTATAATAATTAAGGTGGCATTGGTTGAGTTAAGGATGCTTATTTGTCAAATTGTAAATGGTCAGTGAAAACCCATAATTAAATATATCAATGTTGTAAGTAAAGTACTCATTATGAAAATAGTACTCATAGATTATTTGTGAATATAATATAAATGTACTAAAGTACTCTCAAAGTACTTAGAAAAAAAAGTATGATGTATAATTACAAATACAAAAAAAAAAAGTTTTATTCAAATGTAATTATTTTTTTATATTTCAATATAAAATAAATTACAAATACCAAAAAGTAATTTGTCTATTCAAAACTAAAATTATGTAATTGTTTTTTCAATATTTAAAATATATATGTCAAATCTTTATGTAAAATGAAAATCACTTATCATCTTATAATAAAAACAATTTGATCTTGTAACAAAAACAATTTGATGATTAATAGTTTTTGTTTTTTAAATACTTACTATATATAATAATCTATTATAATTATTATTTAAATATATAAAAAATTATTTATTTATTTTATAAAAATAAAATGTTATATTATAATTATTACTATATATATTCTCATCCAGTTGAATTTTAATATTAATACCATTTTTTTTAAATTGAGGTATTATTTAAGGTTCATATTTTACTATCAACTTTTAACATTTGAAACACCTCATCTATACCAACATAAATTAGACATGTGTATTCAAATTACAACCAAATACATACATAAAACCTTAATGTAACAATCTGAATGAACTATTATATCATAATAAGATATTATATTATTAAAAAATTTATTACATATACTAATAATGTTTATTACATATAATCTTATTTGTTTAATATTAACGGGTAGAAATTTATGTACTATTCATTTCTCCCAATATTAACATTTTTTTTTTATAATGATGTTATTAATTATTACATTAAAAAAGATGTGATATACATATATTATAAAAAACTATTAAAAATGAGTTTACATGTTTTTTTGAAAGTGTATTTAAAAAATGAAAAAAAAAATTAAAAAAATTGTTTTTTTAATTTATGGTTTTATATTTATATTTTAAAATTAATTTTATATATATATAAGAAATGACAATTTATTCATTTAAATTTAACTTTATGTTTAAAATTCAAAATTATAAATACATGGTTTAAAAACTTATTTTGAATATTGAAAAAGTAACTTATGTTTCAAATTTCAAAATTAATATATTTTATTTTGTGAGTACATTAGTTTATAAGTACATTCATCATATTATATTCAAAAGTAATTTATGTATTCAAACGTACTTTACTTTTAGTCATATTAAAGAGGATTTTTTTTATTGGTTTTATTTTAGACCTCTTTTCAATTTAACTTAACCATAATTGCATTGGTTATAGCGTAAGAAATGAGTTGTAAATATACCTTACCCACAAAATACCTAACTCGTAATATTTTATTATATCTCTTATGAGTCCCATTTTAGACCTCAAAATTCCTCTAATGGAGTTGTATCCAAGCTTTTGTAGCAAGTCTCTTTCTTGCCATTAATACCACATCAAGCATTTTCCAGAGCTTGATCCTTCGGTATTATAAGTTCTCTCCTATAGAACTTCTTCACAGGCTCAACTCATCAACTGAGCTACCTCGCAGAATCTTTGTCCTACTCTGATACCAAATGATGATAGCCGAACCAGAGTATTGTATTCAAATCATCTTATTGAACCAATAAACCAATTTGAATCAGCTTCTCGAGAAATGGTTAGGTTCTAAATTTAGCAGAACCTCTAAACTTAGCTGGGCCGGCTAAGTCCTTCCACAACTCCTTTTTCGCAACTTGCGGGATGCGGGCGTACATTTTTCCAATTAAAATAGACCTCCCGCAACGGTCTTTCCGCATGCGGGGTGCGGGATGCGCCTTTGCATTTTTCGAATTACAACTCCCGCAACTTCTATCCGAACCATTGATCTTCTACGAGGCAGATATGGACCTTTGATCTGTTTTCCTTTGCGGATCTAATCTCTGACCGTTAGATCTTTGCGGATCCAATCTCTATCGTCGATTTGACTTCCTTTGTGGAATGTTCTTCCTTCCACTATTCTTCTGCGGACTTTTCATAGCTGTCGGATCTTCTTACGCTTGATTTCTTCTGCCCAAACCTACACAGGTTTAGTTCTCAGTTCTCATCAATTCTTGCAGTGATCAATTTCGCTCCATAACCTGCAACAGGGTTAACTCTACATGCGCATTTCATTAATGAAATCCTCAAGGATTGTTCACCTAATTCTCCTTCGATTGACCAGAGAATTGATCGATCGATCTCTATTTCTCCCACTTTTAGAAATCCGGAACTCATACACAAACTTGTCAATCTTTTACATAATTAAATAAGCATTTCACGAATTCAAATAGAATGCAATTTACACACAGAATTATGCAAAAATAGGCTTCTTCATTCATCTAATGAAACTATACATACAAACTAATCTCAGAACCTGCGTTCTGATCTTCTTAGGGATAATACATCTTTAGTCGGCCCTTCCTCTGTTTCCTACAGGCCTTACTGTCCTCTCTAAGTATGCTTATGTCCTCTATCTTTGTCCCATGTCTATCTGTCTACCATATCTATGCCTTGTAGGCTCACATATATATATACAAACAAAACTCTGAACTCAATTCTGGTTCAGATCCAATAAACACCCAACAATATCCTACAATTCATCAACTATTATCTATTTTAAGTAACTTTCAATCCTATCTCAATGACTTGCTCCATTTGACATGGCTTACTTACTTGACTCATCTAATGACACATCACTCACCTAGTGACTCATCTAAATGACTCACCACCATCTAGAATCACATATTTTATATTTATTTACAAAGTGATAGTTCGAAGACCATCAATTCAGAATTTAATACCCCTTCTAGGCCTAATCAGACTTTGAACTTGAATTTGGATGGAGAGCAAGATGCACCTGTATCAAAAACCATCTACAAGCATTTGTAGACATCATCTTCACTCCTCTTTCTGTTGCGACTGCAACTGTTTTTCTCAAATTTCTTAAATTTTGGGCCCCTCCTCATGATTTAGCGTTGTTTTTAATCGTTGGATCCTTTGAACCTTTTGGTCTTGCTTTAATGTTGGATGATTTTAAAAGTTTGACTCTTGGCCTGTTTTCGGAGGTTGCCTGTGTCTGAAGTTGTTTGGGTCGCCGATTGTGAGTTTAGTTTTGCTGATGTTTTTTTTGAAAGGCCACTGTTTCGGAGGTGAAATGTATTTTGACCATTGTTGAATTCTAAAACTCTCCGAACACTTAATTTTTCTATTGATCGGGCGTCATTTTTGTTTAATCGGAGGACGTAGCCGTTTCCTCTTCCGCCGTTGCGGCCCCCAAAGCGGCTTAGCACTCGAAGTATAAAGCGCTCCGACTGTCGATGCGTGTTAACCTTTTAGTCGCGTACCTGTAGCCTTTTCTCTTCCATTGTTGCGGCTGGGAAAGTCATTTGGCTTCCGATGTAAAGCCTTCCGACCTCTGATCAAAGCACTCTGCCCTCCGATATGAGTCACGTGGATTTAACCTTTCTTCTTCCGCCATTGCGGCTCCCAAATCGACTAAGCGCCCGAAGTCCAAAACGCTCTGCCAGCCGATGCATCAGTCTTTCAGTCACTTACCCATAACTTTTTCTTCTTCCGCCGTTGCGGCTCCCAAAGTAGTTAAGCCTCCGAAGTGTAAAGCCTTCCGACTTCCGATTGAGAGTGTTCCCGTCCGCAGGTCGCGTATCCTTAACCTCTCCTTTTCTGTCGTTGCGGCTAGGAAAGCCTTTTCATGTCCGATGTCGATATCCTTCCGGCTTCCGATTCAGGGATTTCCCGCTCGAGGCTTAGTCAAACTCTTTCGTTTATTAAAATTCTCAGATCAAGGGATGCACCTGGCCGTTTTCTTGTGGATTAGCCATTTCAGGTGGTTTAAGTTAACGTTTAAAATGCAATTTCAACGAATGATGCACAATAATTGATTGCAGGTAGAACTCGAGGGACTGTTGGGGCGACCACGGTGTGAAGGCGTAGCTTGACAGTTTGTAAAAAATCAAATCGAAACCGGTAGAGTCGCAAGGGAGACAAGCGAAGGAAAAGACAAAAAATCGAAAGCAACAAAAAACGCAGATCTGAAAGGTCCAGCTGTTACTCAACTGATCATGAGCATACAAAGAACCAAAAAGTCACACGTTTGGGGGGAGCCCAAACGATCTACTGTTTGAGTTTAAATACGGGAAAGTTAGAATTTAGAAGGGGCTTTTTCCCTGGAAAAAATTGTAACTTAATGCTTGTAAGAGGAACTATTTCGTTTTACAACCAGATACTGCAAATTTTGCCTGTTGGAGGAAGTACTATGTGGAATATGTCAATGTGATTAAATGAGCAATGTTGAATGTGAACTATTTCGTTTTCAGCTGTGCCTCATTAGCTGTAAGAATGTTCTAATTTCTTGAACCTATGTTCTTGTCTGAATGTTCTTTAGTACCTTTATGATGTCTTTTCCACTATGAGTAATGAAAATTTTAACTGTTGATGAGCTATCTTATCATATATACTTGTATTCATGTTTGTATGTTTGGTTATAAGAACAGCTATCTGTGATTTTCCATAACACATGAACAGGGGTGTATTACTCATGAATGAATACCCAGCTCTCTAGAGATAGTTTAGTTAGTATTTGTTTTCTTGCATGATTTGGATGCTTGTGAGTACTAAGACGAGAGGTAAGAACCTGTGCATCACATTGTGACTACTCTTTGCATCTTTATCACCCTGCATTTAGTTAAGCACATGCATCTCATACATTAAGTCAAAAAATACAAAAAATATACACAGTGGACCGGCCCGCAACCAGTAAAACCTCGTTTTGTTACTTGACCTACGGTAGCCGGACCGCAAATCGGACGGATTCCCCATACCAAACAGTCACGGGCTAGTTGGGAACGTTGACTGGGGAGAATCCTTTGCTGTTGTTTCCTGCGAATTTTCAGGCCTCAACGGTTATGGCGCTAGAAGGAGGGCCGCCAGTGCATGGCTGGCCGAGGAAACTCATTTTCCCGAGATTATTCCACCGGTAACAGTTCTGAAAGCAGTGGGCTTCATAATCCAATTCCGGAAGAAAGGAATAGAGAACATCTATATTTTGTTGGAAACGAAGTTGTTAATGACCTGAGAAGACACACCAGGGCATATGTAAAGAAGATTGGAGGATTGCCAATCATCCCTGAATTGCCCAGAAGAGAGTATAAAAGGAAAGATCGTCCTATAGTAGAAGACTCAGTGCTGGTTGGATACTGGGAAGAACTTGTAGAAACAACCTTACAGGAAGTTGCACTACCTTTGAATCAAGAAGGCCCAGATACCCCTCACAGTTCTCCTGCTCACACTCCTATTGGCTCACCTCCTCACTCTCCACCCAGACTCATGGCAGGAGTAAATACTAATCCACCACCCAACCCACCAAACCCACCACCTGCCTAGAGAGCCAGATCACCTTTAAATCTAACGCCTCCGCTACATGATTTACCTCAATCCTTTGAAAAGATGCTGCCCAAGTTCAACCCAAATGAGAAGATACTAGTAGATGATCACCTACAAAGTTTTTAATTGGCGATAGAAGGGTTGATGGCTGGGGAGTATGAGGATGTAGTTTGCAAACTATTTCTGCATACCCTTAAAGGAGCTGCAGCATCGTGGTATTTTGGGTTGCCTACTAACTCTATCCCTGATTGGGATACCTTCGAGAGAATTTTCAGAAGTAAGTATGCGATTCAAAAGACTCATGCAGCCCTCATGAAAGGACTATGCGCCTTGAAGAAAGAGAGAAAGGAGAAAGTGCACAGTTTTACTCAAAGATTTGCAGCATACCTCAAGAATTTTTCTGACGCTGACAAACCTTGGGACAAGGTCCTGATTGAATATTATACCTCAGCTTTAGGCCCTGATTTGGCCATGTTTGCCAAAGGTAGGGCCAAGCCTATTTTGATGGAAACCTATGAAGAGGCGAAAATAGTGGAAGCTGAAAGAGAAAGTATCGAATATTATCCCGAACAGTCAGGAGAGAAAGGTGGGGGAAGCAAAGCCTTATTGTTTACTAAGCCTAAGGAAGAGAAATCACCAGATTATGAAAGTATGGCCAAAATGATGCAAAAGCTTTCTAATAAAATCATAGACTTGGAGAAAGAAAAGGAAGCACAAAAGTTCTATAAGACCTATTATAAGAAAAGAGAGGATAACAATCAGTCTCAACCTCCTCCACACAATTCTGCATCTATGAATTTAACAGAGGTAGGCATGGACAATTTTTGCACTTTTCACCAAAAACCACACTCTGAAAAGAATTGTCCTCAATGGATAAACTCGGCGACGTTGGTCATGAATCAACTGTTGGATTCTAGATTAATAGAAGAGGGAGATGAAGAAAGAAAAGAGAATACTACTTCAACGAAAGAACAAGAAGAGGAAACCATGGTTTTGTGGGATTTTGTTTCGTTATTTGATGCTGAAGAGAAAAAGAATCGGGGGTACAAGGATGTCATGGAAACCAACGTAGCAACAAGAAACCAAGGGTCGGTTAAAGAAGACAGTCTCATACTCCCAAATATTAAGAGGCTTCAGCGAAATGTTAAGAAATTTCAAAATAAATCCTTAGCTGATAAAATTCCAGAATTCACTATTAACAGCCAAGATCCTAAGCAGAATAATACGTTGGCCAAGCCAAATGAAGAAAAGATGAATGCTGATAAACCTCATCCCATTGAACAGCAGATGGATTATGACATCGTGGAGGATTTAAAGAAGGTAAAAGCGAACGTTTCCTTATTTGAAATGTGTAAAGTGCCGCAGCAAAAAGAAAGACTATTGAAAGCACTTGAAGCATCGGATGAGAAGCTGCCCACTGACAATCAACCTCAAGAAGAAGAAGAAATCGACGAAACCATCGTTGGAGGTAAGTCTAAAAGCAAACATCCACCTTTCCTCCTCACGTTTGAAATTTTCAATTAAAACGTACATAATTGCCTGGTAGACTCAGGGGCGTCGGTTAATGTCATGCCAATATAAGTCTGTAAAAAGATAAATGGGCAGCCTAAGCCATCCACGTGGAGGGTTGTTCAGTTGGATAGGACGGATGTAAAGGTAATTGGTGAGATGGAAGATGTCCTAGTCCGTCTGGCATCAAATGATAAAGTGTGCCAAGTCATTAATATTGTGGTAGCTGATATACCAGACGCTTACGGTCTTGTTCTAAGCAAAGATTGGTCGGCCAAACTAAATGGATATTTTGCCTCGTATTGGTCGCATCTGTGGCTGCCATACAAAGGAAGTCCGAACCAGATTAATATTTTAAGGGAGCCTCACATGAAATACAACGTTACTCAATTGGATGAGAAGAATCAACTAGTGGATTCTGTATTGGGAAACTATTTTATTGAGTTGGAATCAGGAAATTACCAAGCAGAAGAAGCCAGCAACACATCAGACACTCAGCCTGATCTCCTTCGATTCTCACAGGCTGATGAGATTGGCTGTAACATAGTAAACTTAGCAGTGGGAGTAGATTCGCATTCATTAGTTAGTGATTTTTGGACTTTGTTTTTTGATGGCTCTAAGACGTTAGAAGGGTCAGGGGCCGGCTGTGTCCTGATCGACCCCCAGAAGAATAAACATTTTCTTTCATGTAGATTAGAGTTTGAATGTACGAATACTAACAGCTGAGTACGAAGCGCTGGTGCAGGGCTTGAGGAAAGCGATTGAACTAAAGGTAAGTAATCTAAAAGTTTTTGGAGACTCTGAAATTATTGTGAAACAAATCCGGAATCAAATACATTGTGTTTCCTCTCACTTGAAGGCTTACCAAAATGAGGTATGGGACCTACTTAAATGTTTTAATGCATTCAATATTATTTCAATTCCAAGACTTAAAAATGCAGCAGCTGACATGTTAGCCACATCAGCCACTAGGCTGGTACCTACTAATAATCGATGCTCTGTTGAATTACTTTTCAGGCCCTCAGTACCTGATATGATTACCAACCTACGAGTGTTCGATGATGACCAGCAGATTATAGAATGTTTAACAAATGATGAGGTATTTAAAGGAGCAATTATAGACGATGAAGAACATCAAGCTGAGCTAAAGTATGATAATTTCATCCCTAAAGGAATCAGAACGTTAGAAAGAATGTTCGATTTAAATGAAAAGCTCAGAAGACCAGCCAACGTGAAGACCCACAGCCCATCTCTGCAGTTCAAGCTGATAAATTTAGGGACTAAGACGAATCCTAAATTTGTGAATCTCGGCAAATGTTGTTCACCAGCAAAAAGAGATAAGTTCGTCATTCTGTTTAAACAATATAAAGATGTTTTTGCATGGACATACGAAGATTTGAAAATATACGACACCAGCATCATCAAGCATGTTATTCCCATCAAAGCTGGCGTCAAGCCGTATTAGCAACCTTTGAGAAAAATGCATCCAAAATTGGAACCGCTGATTCAGAGTGAAGTGAAGAAATTATTGGATGCTAGAATCATTTTCAAGGTCAGACACTCTGAGTGGGTATCAAATCTGGTACCAGTGAGGAAAAATTCTGGAGAAATCAGACTCTGCGTGGATTTCGGGAATTTAAACCGTGCTTCAGATAAAGATAACTATCCTGTACCACCCATGGAGCAATTGCTACAAATAGTCTCAGGTTCTGAACTGTTTTCGTTATTAGATGGTTTCTCTGGCTACAATCGAGTATTAGTAGCCGAAGAAGACAGATTGAAGACAACGTTTAGGACCAAATGGGGAACCTTTGCCTACAGAAGGATGCCCTTTGGGCTTATAAATGCTGGAGCAACGTTTTAGAGAGCTATGGACATAGCTTTCCGTGGATTGATTGGTCGTAGTGTTGTAGTGTACCTTGATGATATTACGATATTCTCAAAGAAGAGAGAAGAGCACGTGTTTCATTTAGGACATATTTTTGAACGTTGTCGAAAATATGGCATCTCGCTCAATCCCAAAAAGTGTGTGTTTGTTGTCACGGAGGGAAAATTGCTAGGTCATATAGTTTCAAAGAAAGGAATCTCTATAGATCCAGAAAGAATTAAGGCCATTGAACAGATCCTGTTACCCCATAATAAAAAAGGGATGCAATCATTTATGGGAACTATAAACTTCGTGCGAAAATTTGTGCCCGATTTCGCTCAGATTTTCAAGCCGCTGCAGCAGATGGTGAAGCAAAATGCACAATTCAAATGGACTGAGATTGAGAAGAACGCATTCAGCAAAATTAAAACTGTTGTTGCACACGCACCCTCCCTGAAGAGCCCAGATTTTGATAAAGACTTTATTCTGTATACCTTTGCATCCGATGATTCGCTAGCAGCTGTGCTTACGCAAAAGGAAGATGGGGGGGAAGAATTCTCAATATCTTTCATGAGCACTGGTCTGCAAGGGGCCGAATTAAATTACCCAGCCATTGATAAACAAGCTTACGCAGTATTCAAAGCAGTGAAGCAATTCAGGCCTTATATTTTAAAAAATAGAACCAAGGTAATCGTCCCCTACCCAGCTGTAAGGTCCCTTCTTGTATAGAAGGAGTTAGGAGAAAGAAGGGGCAACTGGGTAACAGCTCTTCAAGAGTATGACCTTGAATTCAAGCCAGCCTCTATAGTTAAAGGACAAAGGTTGTGCAAGCTGATGATTGAAAATGGAAAAAATGAAGAACACGCCTGGGAGGATGAAGCCGAATTACATGTAATAGAGGTATGTCCTTTGTTTACAGTTCCCAAGTCTTGGTATAGAGACCTCGTGCATTACCTGCAGGCAAGGCTATTGCCAGAACATTGGAATTCTAAGCAAAGAAGAGCGTTGCGTCTTAAATTAGCTTCCTATCAAATTTTTGAAGTATTATTCAGAAAAAATTAAGACAGAGTTCTTCTCAGATGCTTAGAGAAAGAAGATGCAAAGAAAGTAATGTCAGAATTGCATAACGGTCCTGCTGGGGGACATTATTCAGGGGATACTACAGCCCACAAAATCCTCAAAGCCGATTACTATTGGCCTACACTCTTCAAAGATGCACACACACATGTCAGGAAGTGTGATATTTGCCAAAGGTGTAGTGGGAAACAACCTAAAGCAGCAGCACCCCTAAAGCCGGTGATGATCACGGAGCCATTCGAGCAATGGGGGTTGGATATTATTGGAGAAATAAAACCGAATTCCTCCCTGCAACACAAGTACATTCTAACCGCGACCGATTATTTCACTTGCTGGGTCGAAGCTATCCCGCTACGCAAGATAAATGAAGACGCGGTCATCAGCTTCCTACAAGATCATATCATGACCAGGTTTGGAGTTCGAGTTTCGTTAGTCTTTGATAATGCTAAGTACTTTTCATTAATTAAATTAACTGCTTTTGCTCATGACAAAGGGATAAAATTGCATTATTCTGCTAATTACTATCCACAAGGAAATGGCTTGGTTGAATCCTCTAACAAAAATCTGATTAGAATTTTAAAGAAGACTGTAATAGAAAACCAGAGGAGTTGGCACTCAGCGCTACCTAATGCCCTTTGGGCTGATAGAGTCACCCCCAAGTATTTGATTGGAGTGTCTCCATATACCCTTGTCTACGGTAAAGAAGCCATTCTTCCTCCCAATATCATGCTACCTTCTTCCATAATAGCTCAAGAATCTAGAGGGTCGGATGATGAGGTTTTGCAAATAAGGATAAATAATCTCCTGAAAGCCGAAGAAGCTAGATCTAAAGCCAGAGAGCGCTTTAAGCAACAACAGGGGGTAATAAAGAGATGGTTTGACAAACATAAGGCGGGAACAAAAGAGTTTGAAGTGGGAGATCTGGTTCTCAAGTGGGATCACCCTCATGATGAGAAAGGAAAGCATACTAAATTCCAACAGTTGTGGGTAGGCCCTTTTCAGATTGCGGCAAAGCTTGGCCCTTCTACTTATAAATTGCAAGATCTACAAGGATGGGAAGAGAACTTACCAGTAAATGGTTTAGTTCTCAAGCCTTATTTTTCCTGAGGTTTTGTTTGAGTTTTTCTGTCTTGTATATAAATAATTTGTTTTGGCTGTCTTTTTGAGTCTTTGAGTCATGAAGTTTAGTTTTGTTTTATTTTAGATTTTCTGTTTGGTTTTAAATAAAAGAAGCAAGCTTTGGTCGCATGGAGAGCATTAGAATTCTGGACCAACTAAAATCCTTGATTATAAGACTGTGTAGTATGGCTTTATCTAATAGAGCTTCTTCTTGTTTATCAGTTTTCCTAAATGGCTGTGAATGCATTGAAATCCTGCTTAATCCCTGTAAAGTAACTCAAGATTAAAAGGTCTGGAATACTATTTCGAGGCTCCATCCATATCACATTTAAAATTTCCTAGGGGGGTGACAGCAAAAGACCCATGGAAAGGAAGCAGGGTAAACAATATATTATATATAAATGATCCCATGCCAAGAATTGAAAGCCAAAAGGCTAAAAAGAGTCAAAAAACTCCTAAGAAAGCAATGTATATCAAAACAAAGTACTAAATCATATGAGTATAAAATTGCCAAAAGTTCATCTCCGTCTGTGAGCTGAAAACCAAATACATCTCTCACACAAAAGGACATTATGGATAGAGGAGCCTGAATAAAAATTCAGAAAGAAATGCATAAGGAGGACTCACAAGGACAAAAGTCCAAAAGCACAAAAGTGCAAAATGGCGTGGGAATGAGGAACAAATGAATATTTCTTTTTACTAGATGTTACGATCCTGTGGTGTCCAAGCTGAAAGCTGCCCAAAGACAGAGGTAAAAAAAATGAAACTCATAATTCTGGCCTCGAAAGAGTTATCTTGACTTTTGAAACCTTGGTTTCCATTTTCCTAAACAGGACAACCCTCAATGATTCAAAGTTCATGTATCTGCCATTTGGGAAATCCATATATATAGAAGAATTCAACATGGTGGTTTTATTATCAAATAGTCAGTTACTCAAGGAAGAAATTGTCCAGAGGTCTAGGTTCACCAGGTAGTCGCCAATTGTTGCGGCTGCAATTGTCTTCCCCAAATTTCTTAAATTTTGGGCCCCTCCTCATGATTTAGCGTTGTTTTTAATCGTTGGATCCTTTGAACCTTTTGGTCGTGCTTTAATGTTGGATGATTTTAAAATTTTGACTCTCGACCTGTTTTCGGAGGTTGCGTGTGTCTGAAGTTATTTGGGTCACCGATTGTGAGTTTAGTTTTGCTGATGTTTTTTTTGAAAGGCCGTCGTTTCGGAGGTGAAATGTATTTTGACCATTGTTGAATTCTAAAACTCTCCGAACACTTAATTTTTCTATTGATCGGGCATCATTTTTGTTTAATCGAAGGCCGTAGCTGTTTCCTCTTCCGTCATTGCGGTCCCCAAAGCGGCTTAGCACCCGAAGTATAAAGCGCTCCGACTACCGATGCGTGTTAACCTTTTAGTCGCGTACCCGTAGCCTTTTCTCTTCCGCCGTTGCGGCTAGGAAAGTCATTTGGATTCCGATGTAAAGCCTTTCGACCTCCGATCAAAGCACTCCGCCCTCCGATATGCGTCGTGTGGCTTTAACCTTTTTTATTCCACCGTTGCGGCTCCCAAATCGGCTAAGCGCCCGAAGTCCAAAACGCTCCACCAGCCGATGCATCAGTCTTTCAATCGCTTGCCCGTAACTTTTTCTTCTTCCGCCGTTGCGGCTCCCAAAGTAGTTAAGCCTCCGAAGTGTAAAGCCTTCTGACTTCCGATTGAGAGTGTTCCCGTCCGCGGGTCGCGTATCCTTAACCTCTCCTTTTCCGCCGTTGCGGCTAGGAAATCCTTTTCGCGTCCGATGTCGATATCCTTCTGGATTTCGATTCAGTGCTTTCCCGCTTGAGGCTTAGTCAAACTCTTTCATTTATTAAAATTCTCAGATCAAGGGATGCACCTGGCCATTTTCTTGTGGATTAGCCATTTCAGGTGGTTTAAGTTAACGTTTAAAATGCCATTTCAACTAATGATGCACAGTGATTGATTGCAGGTAGAACTCAAGGGACTGTTGGGGCGACCACGGTGTGAAGGCGTAGCTTGACAGTTTGTAAAAAATCAAATCAAAACCGGTAGAGTCGCAAGGGAGACGAGCGAAGGAAAAGATAAAAAATCGAAAACAACAAAAAACGCAGATCTGGAAGGTCCAGCAGTTACTCAACTGATCATGAGCATACAAAGAACTGAAAAGTCACACGTTTGGGGGGAGCCCAAACGATCTACTGTTTGAGTTTAAATACGGGAAAGTTAGAATTTAGAAGGGGCTTTTTCCCTAGAAAAACTTGTAACTTAATGCTTGTAAGAGGAACTATTTCGTTTTACAACTAGAGACTGCAAATTTTGCCTGTTGGAGGAAGTACTATGTGGAATATGTCAATGTGATTAAATGAGCAATGTTGAATGTGAACTATTTCGTTTTCAGCTGTGCCTCATTAGCTGTAAGAATGTTCTAATTTCTTGAACCTATGTTCTTGTTTGAATGTTTTTCAGTACCTTTATGATGTCTTTTCCACTATGAGTAATGAAAATTTTAACTGTTGATGAGCTATCTTATCATATATAACTTTATTCATGTTTGTATGTTTGGTTATAAGAACAGCTATCTGTGATTTGCCATAACACATGAACAGGGGTGCATTACTCATGAATGAATACTCAGCTCTCTAGAGATAGTTTAGTTAGTATTTGTTTTCTTGCATGATTTGGATGCTTGTGAGTACTAAGAAGAGAGGTAAGAACCTATGCATCACATTGTGACTACTCTTTGCATCTTTATCACCCTGCATTTAGTTAGGCACGTGCATCTCATACATTAAGTCAAAAAATACAAAAAATATACACAGTGGACTGGGCCGCAATCGGTAAAACCTCGTTTTGTTACTTGACCTACGGTAGCCGGACCGCAAACTGGACGGATTCCCCATACCAAACAGTCACGGGCTAGTTGGGAACGTTGACTGGGGAGAATCATTTGCTGTTGTTGCCTACGAATTTCCAGGCCTCAACACTTTCATGCATGGTAATCCCTAAACCATGTTATGTCTTTCACGTGAACAATCATTCGGAATGTGAAATTATGGGAATATGAAGAACCTTGTGAGGCACCTTATTCATTACTTAATCTATTCAATATCTACTAATTCCACTTTGAGAGCATTCCATTTTTTTGCTTGTTGTCCATAATATATAATATGATCATTAGAACATGCGTCAATAGCTTGGTACTCCATTTATATATCTTTCATAATGGCAGACAATTGAGTTGATATGTGCAAAATCAATTATTTGACGATGGTAAGACAAAATCACCTAACAATCTACAACATAAATATTATTCGTCAAAATTACATCATTTAAACAAAACTTACACAATAGGAAAAAAATTCTTCATATATGAAGAATTATATTGTATACCTTCGGATCTATGTGAAACATACTTTCAATTTCACCAACTATATAGGAGAGAAAAGATTTGTCCTGTAGCCTTCAATTAGAGGTACATCATGAATATCATCAAAGTTATCATCCACTAGAGCAAAGGTGTCGTGGATAAATCTATTTATCCCATTATTCTCAATTACATTATGTGTGTTATTTTCTTCCATAGGATAAACTTCATCTCCATCTGCGCCATCTCCATCAACTTGTGCATGACCAATATTTCTACTATAATTTGGCACTCAAGCATTTCAACCATACGATGCTTTGGCTTTGTAATTACAGACACTTGACGCTTTGACTTTGTAATTACAGACACTCAAATAAATTTAGTACATAAAAATATCAAATATTAAAAATGATCAAAAGCTTTACGGCAATAAATATTAAAAGATATAATGAGAGTAAACTTACCAAGGGGCGATATTCATTCCCCTCTTCAAAATACTCAAACTCATAACAGTGCTTTTTAGTTGTTTGTATTTTAACTCTTCTCAAATTGTAGCCCTTGTATTGATTGCAAGGACAATAACATTTATCGTCATCGTATGCCTCCCTTAACCTAGTAATGGTTCTCAAACTTTCATCCCTATCAATATTGATATTGTGGTCATATTTTACAACAAAATCCACTAAAGCAATAATTAGTACAATATAAGATTAATATATTCAAAGAATTTCACATTCTTTACAATTTGTTTGCCTAAAGAGAATTTGGATTACGTAGAGAATCCAAACCATGGAGATAAAGAATTGGACACTGAAAGTAAATAGAAAAAAGTTTCAAGCATCAATGACAAAAAGAAATGTTATAAAGGTCACAAGTACTACATAATCATTGTTGTATCTCTCACATTTTAATATTTATAATGTACGTCAAAGTCAATATTCAGATGCACACTAAAACTAGTCAACATTGACCAAGTCACAACTATTGAACTTTGAACATAACAATGGTCATTTAGAGAATACATCAATATTATTCGTCATAATGACGATAACAATAACTAATGGCAGAATTTCAATGATCATCATGACAGACAAATTAAAAAAATAGAAATTTCATCATTGCGATCAAATTTTGCCATCGACTTTGAAAAATAATGTTGGTTTTTGCACCCAAATATACTAGTGATTCATTAGTTTTTATTATAAAAGTGGAACTAGAATAGCAACATATCCAATGATGACTCAAATCTCATACTATTTGTAACTTCAATGTCACAAAACGATGACCACTAACACATTTAAATTTTCAGTCTATTTTTTTCATAGAAATAAACATAAACTCAAATGGATAAGCAAAAATCATTTCGAAAAGCAAGAATTAAAAATGGACAGAAAACATAAAAATCATTTCAAACAAATTTATAACTAGTATTCCACAAAATAGTTTAAATTGGCATTGAAGTCACACATGCTACTTAATCAACATTAAAAAAATGCATCCACGAAGGCCATGAACCCATACATACACATTAAATTCTATTGTCACACTCCTATACCATATGGTATCTTTCAAATTTGAGATGTGTTGCAAGTTTCTTAGAAAATAATTGATGTTATCTTAAAATTTTGAACAAGTATATGTGTTTTTTAATTTTTTTTTGTATTTATGAGATGTTTACTTTCGTATTTTAATCATACTACATTTTATATTTGCGTATTTTTTGTATCGAATTGTATTTGTACTTAAATATTGCTACTAAGCTTATATGGATACAAGAATTAAGATCATCTATACTTTTAATAGTGTCTTTTTTTCAATAAAATGTTCCTTCAACTTATCAAAAAAGGAAGAAATTAGAAGTGAGTTGCCAAGTCAGTGAAAGTGGGAGGTTAATAATGATGATGATGATGATGATGATCTATTTAAGGTCACGGCCAAGCCCATCATCATCAATCACCAATTTGGTGTATGAGACCCCCTTGTTTGTGGGACAAGGGACCCCCTCTTGGCAGTGATGTAACTGCTAAAGTCTACAAAGGTGTTCATACCCTAACCCCTTCCAAATTTGAACCTATGACCTCTTAGGAGTAACACATGTCCTTAACCATTAGGCACACTCAAACTATTATTATCACCCCAACCGGGGTTCAATACTTTCAATGATACGTTTGTGCTTGTACCCGTTCCCATGCTCGTGAAAAATGGGTGGAGTGGGCAACTACGATGGCATAAATACCTCCCATTTGTGTCTTCTTAGTCAAAGAAGACTTCCATAGCATGGCAAGATGTTTTTGTCCATGTAAAATCTAAAATAGAGAAATTGTTGCTTGCTCGTGTTGATCGAAAGCTTCAACCACAAAAACAAGCCCTGTAGGCCTAACAACTACAAAATTTATTACAAATTTTGCTACTAAGGTGAAAAAGCAACACTACAAAAAGGCAAAAGTGAACTGAAATAAACATGACAAAAGGCCCTAATCAAGACAACAATGAGTCATGCAACAAAAGGGGGCATGCTTAAGCTAGGTGACAAGCCATCCTTGGGGGTGGGCCCCATCCTTTAATGAGTGCATCATATGTAATAATGGGCTCCAACCCATATTTGCAATACTCCAACTTTGGAGGCTTCTCTACTTTATAGAACTCCAGAGATAGCAAGGGGTGTAGTGGGGAGTTTATCATCAATTGGTTAGGGTAAGGGAGCCCTATGTGGCCCCTTTCATGGCACTCTCAAGCAACCTAAATAGTGTGATGGCGTGAGGGATCTTAGCAGTGAGTCCAAGTTGATTGAGTAAAAAGCTCCTTGTTCATAGCAAAAGGGGTACTAGCACAAAGATCAATCAAGTGATGCAAGTGATCCATCTCCACCTACACCTTTTAATATTGGATGGTAATGTATAGGTGCAAACTAACCTCAAACGAAGTTAACATTTAGTCATGCTTAACAACTTTAAATAAACATTCACTCCTTCATTTCCAAATGAAAAATAAAACTACAATTCACAAGCATTGTCAAGAGGCTCGGAACTCAATGGCTCAACGAAGCTCATCTCCTAGGAACATTAGTGTCCAAGAAGCATAAGGGGAGGATTCGACTAAACAAAAGGTAAATGTTTTAACAAGTTGACGAAGCAAACACAATGCCAAAATATGTGCTTGATAGTCTTATATTTTTCGTGTGCTATTCCCAATATTGCAATCTTGTAGGCCAAACCTCCCAACATTAAGAGCCAAGGAAAAAATGTTTTTTTTGGCTCAATAGAAGATTTCCACAAGAAAGTGATTCAATACAGGGAGTACTCAACTTAATTTAAGACAATATAGCTTACACTCGAATGTCATTAAGTAGCGTTCAACATATTGAGTGATAGTCATTCACATCTTGTATTTCTTATTGGCCTTGAACTAATTCCAGCCATAATGCCTCCACTAGGCCACAAGGGCCTAGGCTTTTAACCCTATCAAAATCAGCTTGTCAAGATTGCCAAGTCAAAATTCCTCTTTCATATATTAATAATTTATTTTTAAGGTCATGGACAAGCCAAACATCAATTGGTGTATAAGACCCCCTTGATTAAGGGACAAGGGAATCCCCTATGCACAGCTTAAGTCTACAGAGGTGTACATACCCCACCCCTTCGGATTTGAACCTATGACCTCATAGGAAAAAACACGTGTTCTTAACCGTTATGTCCACTCAAGTTGTACACATGTTCAAGGTCAGCCAAATTCCAGCCTCTAACATCACGAAACAAATCAGTTGTTATCTTTTGCAAACGTCACTTGAACAAACACTTTGCAAAAAACCAAGTTGTTTTAGCGAAAGGCATGTTATTGAAGAGGACAAGGGACCACAATAGGGTATACTCATGTAAAGTAAGCCCTGGACGACGAGAATCTGTTTCCAATGGAGCCTAGATTTGATGGTCGTCCATATGCAGCTTCAAAAGTACCCGTTATCTCCACATAAAAACTATAGAGTTTAAGGTTTCTATTATTTTCAATACAAAGGGTGGCTCCCCTGACAATGCAATTTCTGAGGATTTCCCAAACTTCGTCGTCATCAACAACTCGAATGGCACACTTTGCACACAAAGCTATGTATAGGTGTGAGTGCAGATTAAACCTGTGTATAGGTGTTAGTGCAGATGATGCGAAATCCTACGCAATACATTAGCAGGGAGTAGAGGTTACACTTCAGTCGGTGAATACCTGCTTTACATTGAGAATTGGCTCCAAATTATCTAATACTCGTTATTTAACTTCGGACCTCGGTTATTAATAGACAAAATGGTATTTCAACTATCATTATCGATTTAAGTGCTCAACGGTTGTTGATAGCTTTAATCCCATTGGACATGATGAGAGAAATGTCCAATGAAATCTCCCACCAAATCCGAGTAATCGCCAACTTCTATGGAGATTTCCAATAAACCTCGATTCGCAAGAACCATTCATATGGAAATATGAATCGGCATGAGGAAGCTTTATAGAAGAGAGCAAGTTATCTCTGACCACTTTGTATGACCTATGAGACTAGGCCCATACATTACCTAATATATTAGAATGCCTGAGCTAAGATCTACCACAATCACGCCAAATTTATTTAAGTTCTCTTAAAATGGCTAAATTAACAGCCCTCGCTGGAAAGAACCGTTTAACTTTAATTATTCCATGTTTGAATCTAGTATATAGCCTGATACAATTTGTTTCCCACCAAACACCAATAATTGTAATAGTATGAAATTAGAAAGAGAAAGTGGTTCAGAATATAAAATGGTTTGCAATGTATAATTTGGTATTGACACTACTGCAAAAGATACAGATTTCAGAAAGTACATTAAATAATAAAGAATTTGAAACAATTCATAAACAAGAAAAATGTTTCATTAAGCAAGAAAAATTACATAAATATTAAATCAGCGTTTTAAGTTTTAACTTCAGTTTTAACAAAGTTTATAACAGTCAGATGGTCAGGTAGCAAGGTAGAGCGCTAGCTACAATGATAACCCAGGTTCCAAAAATGCCAGGGTTGCCTGGCCACCTTAATGCCAGCCCATATTTAGGCAAGTGGACAAGGCCAAGCGCAAGACCTAGGCGGATTTGACAACTTCGAAGCCCCTTGGGTATGCCAGCTTAGTTGAATGATCCTCTAACTCTGACACTGGCCTTCCTGGTTCTATAGCCGGATAATTTCCCTGTTTTTCCACCCAAAATTAAAAAATCAAAGCCACGAACAATTTTGAGAAAAGATCAAAAGCACCTTATCAAATGTCCTTTACTGTGAAATCCAACTGACTTGATGTTTACCCTTCGCTAGCATTCTATAAAATACTTTATACATCATACCAATAGGTTTGTGGTTCAATGGTGGGGGCGGTGCCATGTTAAGCTGACTGCCAAGTTTCAAATGCCCTCAGGAACACCCCTCATTGGTCGGTTCCCTACAAAGCAGGCCAATTTGTAGCTCACCCTTCCTGGGCTATTTATCCTTGACAAAGTGGGGAGCCAAGTAATTCTTCCTAGCTAATGAAGAAGCGGAATTTCAATGGAAAAATATGGAATCGCTCCACAAGAAAATCCTCTGATTGCTTGAAGTTGGAGATTAAAAGCCGCTGGTTTAGAATAATATTGAGATTGAAATCCAATAGTGGATTTTGTAATTGATAAAATGATTACCTCTGTCCTTTTCCTTTACTTATATTTGTAAGTGTAAATTTTCCTTTAAAGCTCAAACTGGGGCTAAATAGTGTATTTAATTTAATTACTGAAATAACCACACATGAACTTCTTTACAGTATGCAACAGAATATAAAACTAAGAAACATTCACAACATCACATCACAATTAGACACTATTATTTTGGGTATGGAAACCCTCGGAAAAACACAAGATGGGAAAACTGGTGCAGCAATCAGATATGGAATTTATATTATCAAGATATGGAACTTTTACAACCAGCAGGTAAAATACACTCAACGTGGCAAACTAAAAAATCTCAGCGAAATCACTGAGCAACCCAGCAGCAAAGCACTGTTGCTCTTTGCAGCTGTACGGCCCTGCGTCAGCGTCAGCAGTACTGCCAACTGTACGGAATCCGTACGGTTGTTGACGTCCACAGTACGGATCCGTACAGTGTTGTACGAAAGCTATGCGGCACCCCTGCTGCGTGTGACGCTGCTCCTCTGCGCGATCTATACGGTCTCGGTCTCGCCTGGTGAACCTGTCGTGCAGCTTCCCGTCCGTCTTTTCTTTTCTGCAAACTCCTTGGTCTGACTTCTCTTTGTTTGTATCATGTCGGTGTACCTGTGTGTATGTGTCATCTCCACCAAATCTCTTTTTAACTTTATTGGCTAAGCAAAAACCCTAACCCTCACTATGGATCTATGGATGAGATCTTCCAGTGAGAATCAATGGCCAAGATTAGATTAGTCATCACTTAAATATTTCACTTTAATAAAGTGATTCCATTAAAGTCAAAATCAAATTAGAATAATTAAAGTATTTTCCTAAGTCAATACTTAGGAAATTCACTTTAATAGATTTAACTTCCAGTTTAATGTCTCTCTAGCATGCAAGAACACATGCAATGCTAGAAGACCATCCTTGTTGCTGCTTTCTAACAGTAAGTTCTACGAACTGCCCAATATATTTGTAAGTTCTACGAACTGCCAAAATAGATTCAACACTAAATTCTTAATTTATACAAGGCCTCACAACCAAGATAAATCAAATGTGGAGGAAATAAATTGCAAAGCCATATCTGAAAAGCAGTTGTGTTTAATTTCCAAAAAAGCAAGAAAATACTGCACAAAGATACATGCAATATCACATGAATATCCAGCTTCAAACAATCACTACCAATGCTCTCGAGGGTTGACCAATTCAACCTGATTTACTTGGACAATTGAACTATCTACAAATACCACTATGGTACAGGTTCAAAAAATCAAACCCCACTTAAACGTTGCTCTGCCAATCACAATGCACTCAGCTCTACAGACCTTCACACAGTGTAGAGCACTCCCACAAGCAACCCAAGCAATGGAAACAAACAACAAAAACACCAATGCATATATACACACAGTAGATGGGAAATAAACAACCTACAGGATTTATTTTATTAAACTGATACAATTAGATGCATGCATACCTCTAAAGGCTTTCACCATTTCAAAGCAAATACAACAGAACAGGGCCAAGCCATTTTTCTTACAGGATGCCTGCCAGTCTCAGTGGGCTGCTACTGCTTCTCCTATCTTCATCCCAACTCAGTTGATAATTATCCAACAAATGGTTTACTTCTCTGCTCCATGATTCTACCCAGCCTTCATCTGCTGGAATCATTCCCTCTGGATCAAGGTTTATAAGCTCTTCTTCTCCTCTCCTCGACTGACTCTGTCGCAGTGCTACCCATTTGCAACTGGAACTGCATATTGTCTTTCTTCGCCAAGGGTTCTATTCATCTTTAACATTGGAACCCTTTTCCTCTCATTCTTCTTCTCCTTTACCCACAAGCTGCAGGCTCATTTCCTTCACTAGCAGTTCTACCCAGCCTTCTCTGTGCTGGAACCACTTTCCTTTTTCTGCTAGCCACCTCTCTTGCCTCTAGGTCGGTTCTCCCTCATCTTCTCCCACTTCCTCTTCTCTCCTTCCTTCTTTCCTTCTATCTTCATTTATCCATCAATAGGAGAGTGCCACTCTCCCTCCAATATTAAATTAATCCCCTTTTAATAAAACAGCCAACCTACCAACATAATAGGCTCCACTTGAAAGCTGACACACATCCCATTGACTTGAGGAATAGGACAATCCATCATCTCCATGGATATTTGATGCCCAAAGCATTTACATGGAGACTCATTAATAGAATGCTAACCCCCTTAACTCACTGTCATCTTTGAAATCTTTTCCCTTGAGCGTGATTGTAGCCATTGAAAAGAGACAGGATCAAGAGCGCTCAACGCTGCAGTGTTCCTCTTACTTCTCCAACCTGCGTAGCAACTTCATGCTCGACAGGAATCCTAGCCATCAATCTGGGATGAGGATAGGGGCTTCCTCACGAAAATATTCTTTGCTAGATAAGATCTCTACCTCCTTTACATTTTGAAGCATAGACACTAGTGCATGATATTTCTCTTCCTATTCCTCCGGGACTGCAACATGTTGATTTTTCTGAGCAGCATCGAAATCCATTCTCTTAGGAGAATGGGGTCCGAGACCACGGTGAAGACTCATCCCAATGTTGAGTGACCATTCTGTTGAATGGTAGATATCTGGTCTAGGACCATGATATAGACCCAGCTCTACCCTGGGTAGACTCAACCTAGTGTTGAGTGACCATTATGTTGAATGGTAGACATCTGGTCCTTTTTCACGATGTGGATCAGTCTAGTACTGGTAGACCCAACTTAGTTCTGAGTAGCCATTCTCTGGGAGAATGGAGGTGCTTGGTCTGTTACCAAGTATTTGACCTAGGGTCAAATTATGCAGCCCATGGCTGGGGCACCTGGTATGTTACCAGGAAAGCACTGTAAGCCCTAGACTGGGTCTAGGCATGTGTGACACTCTGACCCTTGATCTATGGGCTATGTGTACTTCTCCAAGGCTTAGCTACCCTTGGTTAAGTTACCCTAGTACCAGATCTAGGTGTCACACAGAGTGTGAGATAAAAGCATTAGTAACTCTCTTGGTTTATGATGATGTACTTTTGGAGTCAAAAAGACCACAAGTAATGACCACAGGGGCACTTGGAAAAAGGCTAAAGTCAAAAGTCAAAAATACATAAGGACTTTTGGACCACAAGTGAAAGTCAAATTACATAAGGACTTTTTGGGTAAAAGTCAAGTTACTAAAAGGACCTTTTTGGTAAAAAGGTAAAAGTGAAATTAGGGCAAGAATAAAATATTATTATTTTATCTTTCCTTATTTTGGCCCACTTTCAAGTTAATGAAGATTATAAAAGATCAAGTCTTCTCATTATAATACACACAATTTTGCTCTCACAGGTAAGGCTACTATTACTGAAGATTCCATTGAAGACTGTTTTTATGCTTTTTCCAGGGCATCCACCTTTCTCAGCTAACCCTCAGCTAGGGTTTCATCAACAAACTTATCTTCGACATCTCCAGATCTCGGGCAACTGCATATTTTCACGAGAAGAGTGACTTCCTTCCTCCACGGCTTCCCTCTATCTTCTTTGGGCAAGACTCGGGCTACCCTACAAACTCACAGGCAGGCCCTAGTTTTTCTTGGGCTACCCCTTCCAGCCCATGGCCACCCATAGTGAACCCTAGCAGGGCCTCGAGCAACTTGCTAAGGGCTTACGAGCACTTTAGCTAAGCCCTTTAGGGCTCGGGCTGGCCCAAATCTGCTACGACTAACAGACAGAGGGCTTGGCCCTAAGCCTGGGCTGCCCAACAAACTTCGAGCAGCCTGTTGACCTCTCGGCAGTAGAGATCTGCCCTCCGAGCAGTGAACAGAAGACACGGGCAACACAGGGCAGGGCAAAATAAATTTCGGGCAACCTGTCAGAGCAGAAAAACAATCACAGGCAGTGACAAAAAACTTTGGGCAGCCTGTTATAATTCCGGGCAGACTGTTTTTGACAGTCTTGTTTAATTCTAGGCCGTTGTTTTTTAATTTCTAGGCAGTCTATTGTTGGTTTCCAGGAAGGCCCTAATTTCTCTGGGCAAATCTGATAAATGTTGGGCAGACTGGTTTTTGACAGTCTTTGTTATTTCTGAGCAAATCTGAAAATTTGAGTATTTAGGGTTTGAAACCCTTGCTCTAATTTTTTCTGAGAAAAAAATTACTGTAACTGTGGTTAAACCCAGATTTGGGATTGAGGAACTTTTTGAAGAATTTTCCTAAGTCATCTCATTTACAAGATGAGCTACTAATGCTTTTTGGGGTTTTTGTCCTTTGAAGGTTTCCCCAGTGAAAAACTCTTGTGTCCATTGTGCTGATGTGATGAATGTTATTTTATTGCACTTGTTATCTGTTTAAGTTAATCTGCAAATTTTTAAGTATTTCTGCTAAAGCTAAAATTCAACATGGTATCAGAGCTTAGCATGTGAAAACACAGTAAAGGGACACTGTTGTTGTTTTTCCTAGATCTTGGGATAAGATTTGCAGATCTAACATTTGACTAAGTGGCAAAGATGGCCACCATTGGTTTCAAACCGGAAGAGAAGCTCTATGGTTCAGCCAACTTCAACTCCTGGAAATCCAGGTTAACAGTCATTCTAGATGAAAATGACTTGGATGACATTGTTCTTAATGTCACATAAGAGCCAACAACAAATGTTGTTAGGCTTGCTTACAAGAGGAAGCAAGGTAAGGCTAGAAGAATCATCTATGATTCTGTCAGAGAGTCAGTGATGCCCAACATCACATCTTTGAAGACTGCTAAAGAATGCTTTGATACTTTGGTCAACCTATATGAAAAGAAGGCTCCCAGTCATAAGAGATTCTTGAAGAAGAGGCTACGAACTTTGAAGTTGAACAAAAATGAAAGCGTTGGTTCCTTCTTCACAAAAATTGCACAGGTAAGAGATCAACTCATTGCTATTGATATTACTGTTGATGATGATAACCTTGTGCAAACAGTGGTTGATGGTCTCCCAAGCTCTTGGGAAACTTTCATGGCATCCGTTTGTGGATGTGATAATCAGCCAACCTTTGAAAGGCTTTGGCATGATTGCATAGAAGAAGAAGGAAGAAACTCTAGCAAGGTAGTCAAAGAAGACAACCTTGCACTTGCGGCAAAGACAAAGAAGTTCAAGAAGCCTTTCCCTCAGCAAAACAAGGGAAACCTCAGGGTAAGTTTTCTGACATGTCAAAAGTGGAATGTTATAGTTGCCACAAGTTTGGACATTTTGCTAGAGACTGCAAGCAGATGCAGGCAGAACAAGAAGAAACCCAAGAGAAGGTTTCAAGCATCTGCTGCAGAAGCAGAGGAAGAAGAAGATGAAGAACCAAAGAAGAAGAAGAAAACCAATGCTAATAAAACTGATGAGCCTAAAAGAGAGTACTACTCGATTTCTGCTCAAACTGGTTCTTTCTCAGCTTGTTCCACTTACAATTAACCGTAGAACACTTACCAATTACAAAAAGAAGAAGTTCACCACTCAGGTAGAACTTGGAGATGACTCCACTTACAAGATTGAAGGAGTTGGCTTAACTTCGCTTCAACTTGATTCGGTTCTTCATATTGATGATATTCTTTATGTTCCTGGTTTAAAGAAGAATCTTTTACCTGTTGTTGGTTTAGAATACAAGGGATACAGAGTCCTCTTCATGGACAAGAAAGTCTTTTTATGGGCAAAAGACACAAATCTAAACTCAGCAGTACAGATTGGGGTTCGAGAGGGAGGCCTCTACAAGGCTTCCAAAGATTCCTCTCATGCTTTGGTACATCACACAGTTGATCCTTGTGAACTCTGGCATAGAAGGTTTGGATACCTTCACTACACAGCTTTCCCAGGATTGCAGAAGATGGTCACAAGTATGCCAGAAGTTTCTCCAAAACATAAAGGAATCTGCGAAGGATGTGCTCTAGGTAAGAACACTAAGACTTTCCCAGAAGCAAGAATAGATCTAAAGGCATTTTGGATTTGATTCATTCTGACATTTGTGGGCCTATCTCTTCACCCTCCTTGAGTGGGTGTTTATATTATGTCTTGTTTATTGACGACTACTCTGAGAAGTCTTGGATTTACTTCCTCAAGACCAAGAGTGAAACCTTTGACAGGTTCAAAGAGTTCAAGACACTGATTGAAAATCAGACTGGTAGACACATATGTATCTTGAGATCAGATAACGGAGGTGAGTATGAATCTAATGAGTTTGATGATTTATGTCGAGAAGCAATTAAAAAAGAGCTGACAATGCCTTACAACCCTCAGCAGAACGGGGTTGCAGAAAGGAAGAACAGAACGATCTATGAGGCTGCTAAAGCCATGATCACTGATCTAGATCTTCCTTTGTCTTTGTGGGTTGAAGCTACCGAAACTGCTGTGTAAATCCAGAACAGAATCCCACATGCTATCTTGGGAGAGAAGACTCCAGAAGAAGTCTTCACCAAGAAGAAACCTGCAATTGATCACATGAGGATATTTGGTACTCCTGTGTATGTTCATGTTCCCAAAGAGAAGAGGGCCAAGCTAGAGCCCTCCGATAAGAAAGGTATATTTGTTGGGTACAATGATTGCTCGAAGGCTTATCGAGTATATATACCTAGACAAAGGCACATTGAGGTCAGCAGAGATGTGATCTTCCATGAGAAAGTTGTGTTTCGTAAAACACTAGAGCTTTCACCGGAAGATGCAGTCGTGCCACTTGAGTTTCCAGATTCAGAAATTCAAAGGGAGGAAGAGGAATTTGATGATCAAATTCCAGACGTTCCTGAGAACACTGAAAGTCCACTAGAAGAACTACTTGAAGTTCCTCTTTCCAAAAGGAGACCCGCTTGGTACCGAGAGACAGTGCAAGGAAAGAAGCATAAAGCTCCTCCTGCGATTTTCAAAGAAAGCATAAAACCACAGAAGTACTCCGGTCTTATGAGTCAGCTTATCAGTTCAGAACCTTCATCATACGAAGAAGCAGCAAGTAAACAGGTATGGGTTGATGCCATGATTGAAGAGTACAAGTCAATCATGAAGAATGATGTCTGGAAAGTTGTTCCTAGACCAACAGGGAAGTCAATTGTGACTTCCAGATGGCTTTATAAAATCAAGCATGCTGCTGATGGCAGTGTGGAGAAGTATAAAGCTAGATTCGTAGCTCATGGCTTCACTAGAAAGAAGGCATTGACTATGACGAGACATTTGCTCATGTTGCCAAGTCTACTACCATCAGAACCATCATTTCACTTGTTGCAGTATTCGGATGGAAGTTACATCAGATGGATGTAAAGACAGTGTTTCTCAATGGTAAGATTGAGGAAGAAGTTTATATTGAACAACCTAAAGGATTTGTGACTTATGGGAAGAAGACCCATGTATGTAAACTGAAGAAAGCCTTGTATGGACTGAAACAATCTCCGAGAGTCTGGTAAGCCAAAATGGATGGATTTCTCCATAGCTTAGGGTTTTCCAAAAGTACAGTTGATTCTAACTTGTACTTTAAAGTTGTTCATAATCATGTCTCGATTCTTGTTCTATATGTAGATGACTTGTTTCTTACAGGGGATGAACAGTTGATAGACCAGTGTAAGAGGGAGCTTACCTCTAAATTCGAGATGAAAGATCTTGGATAAATGCATTACTTCCTTGGCTTAGAAGTTTGGCAAAAGCCAAGTGAGATCTTCCTGACACAAGGAAAGTATGCAGTGGATATCTTGCAGAGATTTGGGATGCAGGACTGCAAGTCCATAAGCGTAGCAATGACTACCAACTTGACAAAGTTGCGGGTCTCAGCCTCTAGTTCACAAAATGTGGACTCTACTCTATACAGACAACTCATTGGTTCCCTGATGTATCTCGTGCATACGAGACTCGACATATGTTACACAGTGAATGCACTGATTCAGTTCATGTCAGATCCGAAGCACATACACTTGGTAGCTGCCAAACATGTACTCAGATATGTGCAAGGTACTATCACTTATAGGCTCAGGTATACTTCCAACAGTGGAGTATTGTTATCTGGATATTCAGATTCAGATTGGGCTAGCAGTGCAGTTGACCGAAAAAGTACCTCTGGTTATTGCTTCATTATGGGATCAACAATGATCTCTTGGTCCAGCAGGAAGCAGGGTTCCATAGCTCAGAGTACAGCTGAGGCAAAATACATTGTTGCAAGTGATGCCTGCAAGGAAGCAGTTTGGCTCTGAAATTTGTTATCTGATCTATTCGAGAGAAAGCTTGACTCAATGATCATCCATTGCGATAATCTAAGTTGCATAAAGCTTTCAAAGAACCCAGTGTTTCATGATAGATCGAAACACATTGAAATGAGGTATCATTTCATCAGAGACCTAGTGCAGAGGGGTGCTCTAAAGTTGCAGTACATTCGTAGAAATGAACAGATTGCAGATATCTTGACCAAGCCTTTGGCAGCATCAAAGTTCGTATACTTTCGTGACAAGCTTGGTATGGCAGAGAATGCCTCTCTTGCTGAGAGGGAGTGTTGATTTTTCTGAGCAGCACCGAGAACCATTCTCTTAGGAGAATGGGGCCACCTAGTCCGAGACCACGGTGAAGACTCAACCCAGTGTTGAGTGACCATTCTGTTCAATGGTAGATATCTGGTCTAGGACCATGATATAGACCCAGCTATGTCCTGGGTAGACTCAACCCAGTGTTGAGTGACCATTCTGTTGAATGGTAGACATCTGGTCTGGGACCACGATGTGGACCAATCTAGTACGGGTAGACTCAGCTTAGTTCTGAGTAGCCATTCTCTGGGAGAATGGAAGCGCTTGGTCTGTTACCAAGTATTTGACCTAGGGTCAAATTATGTAACCCATGGCTAAGGCACCTGGTTTGTTACCAGGAAAGCACTGTAAGCCCTAGACTGGGTCTAGGCATGTGTGACACTCTGACCCTTGATATATGGGCTTTGTGTACTTCTCCAAGGCTTAGCTACCCTTGGTTAAGTTACCCTAGTACCAGATCTAGGTGTCACACAAAGTGTGACATAAAAGCATTAGTAACTCGCTTGGTTTATGATGATGTACTTTTGGAATCAAAAAGACCACAGGTAATGACCACAGGGGCACTTGGAAAAAGGCTAAAGTCAAAAGTCAAAAATACATAAGGACTTTTCAACCACAGGTGAAAATCAAATTACATAAGGACTTTTTGGGTAAAAGTCAAAGTTACTAAAAGGACCTTTTTGGTAAAAAGGTAAAAGTGAAATTAGGACAAGAATTAAATAAAATTATTTTATCTTTCCCAATTTTGGCCCACTTACAGGTGAATGAAGATTATAAAAGAAGATCAAGTCTACTCATTATAATACACAATTTTGCTCTCATAGGTAATTTAGCTGTTATTACTGAAGATTCCATTGAAGGCTGTTTTTATGCTTTTGCCAGGTTATCCACCTTTCTCAACTAACCCTCAGTTAGGGTTTCATCAGCAAACTTATCTTCAGCATCTTTAGATCTCAAGCGGCTGCATATTTTCACGGGCAAACTGATTTCCTTGCTCCACGGCTACCCTCTATCTTCTTTGGGCAGGACTTGGGCTGCCCTACAGACTCACAGGCATGCCCTAGTTTTTCTTGGGCTGCCCCTTCCAGCCCACAGCCACCCACAGTGAGCCCTAGCAGGGCCTTGGGCAGCTTGCTAAGGGATTACGGGCACCTTAGCTAAGCCCAGATCTGCTACAACTAGCAGACAGAGGACTTGGCCCTAAGCCCGGGCTGCCCAACAGACTTCGGGCAGCTTGTTGACCTCTCGACAGTAAAGATCTGCCCTCCAAGCAGTGAACAGAAGACACGGGCAACACAGGGCAGGGAAAAACAAACTCTGGGCAGCCTTTCAGAGCAAAAAAACAATCACGAGCAGTGACAGAAAATTTCGGGCAGCTTGTTTTTTAATTTTCGGGTAGCCTGTTATAATTCCGGGCAGACTATTTTTGACAGGTCTTGTTTAATTCTAGGCAACTGTTTTTTAATTTCTGGGTAGTCAATTGTTGGTTTCCGGGCATGCTCTAATTTCTCTAGGCAGACTGGTTTTTGACAGTCTTTGTTATTTCTGAGCAAATCTGAAAATTTGAGTACTTAGGGTTTGAAACCCTTGCTCTAATTTTTTCTGAGAAAATTTTACTGTAACTGTGGTTAAACCCAGATTTGGGATTGAGGAACTTTTCGAAAAAAAATTCTAAGTCATCTCATTTACGAGATGAGCTACTAATGCTTTTTGGGGGTTTTGTCCTTTGAAGGTTTCCCCAGTGAAAAACTCTTGTGTCCATTGTGCTGATGTGATGAATGTTATTTCACTGCACTTGTTATCTGCTTAAGTTAATCTGCAAATTTTTAAGTATTTCTGCTAATGCTAAAATTCAACACAACATTCAAGGGTTGCAAGTTTCATCAAGGTTGCAGTTTCTTCAATTGCTCTTTGCTCTATCTTGTCCATCTTTACACTTGTTGGTAGGTTGGGCCTTTTATTGAAAGGGAATTGATTTTATTTTAGGAGGGAGAGTGACACTTTCATGGATATGGAGAAATAGAGGTAGAAGGAAAGGAGAGAAGACGAAGGAAAGGAGTGAAGAAGTGGGAGAAGAAAAAAAAGAGTTGACCCATGAGTGATAGAGGTAGTTAACAATAGGGGTAAATAGTTTCAACACAGAGAACATTGGGGAGGAAGAGGTTTCTTGTCTTAAAACTTGTTAGAGCCCTTGGGGACAAAAGAAGAGACACAAATCCAATTGCATACTAGGCAAAACTGCAAGAGAATCAGTTGAGTAGAAGAGAAGAAAATCTTATAAACCTTGACCCAGAGGGAATGGTTCCTACAAATGAGGGTTGTGTAAAATCATGGAGCAAAGAAGAAAACTAGCAGTTGAAGAATTACCCACTGATTGGGGGCAAAGAAAAGCACTATTGAAGGCTAGAATGATAGAATTCCCATTGTTGAAGAGAATTTAACACTGCATGTTGTAAGCCTAATCAAGACTAATACCAGTAGGCACACTATAAGAAAAAGTTCCCAGCCTTGTCTTGTTGTATTTGCTTTGAAATAGTGAAAGCCCTTAGAGGCCTACATGTATGCAATTGTATTTCACTTTAGTAAAATAAATCTTGTATGTTGTTTATTTTCCATCTGTTGTGTGAGTGCATGCATTGGAGTATTTGTGTGCTTGCTTCCATTTCTTGTGGAAATGCTCTGCACTGGGTTTCTGTGAACTTTGAAGGCTTCTAGAGCTGCATGCATTATGATTGGCAAAGAGAGGTTCAAATAGGGTTTGAACTTTTCGCTCTGCACTATTTGGTATAAGAGCAGGAAAGGTTCGTGTTGTAATTGTAACTCCATCGTGAAGAAGGATTGAATAGATGTTGTAAGACAAAAGACAAGTCCAGTCAAGTTTGTCGGGTAGAGTTGTAGGAAGAAGGGAAGAATACCTCCAACACAGAGGTTAGGTAGACATTGTGAGTAGTTGAATAGTAGATCTAGGTCTGCATGATTGTGAAAGATAGCTCGAACAATGAAGTTGGTGGGTAGATGCTATTGTGGGGTTGAAGTGCACATAATGAAGGGGGGATTCATAGTCATGTGGAAAAGATGTTGTGTGAAGATCTAGAATTTGCATGTGGTGAGAGAAACTTTGACAAAGAGAAAGGTTGGATGGAGTTGCCTAAGGGAGAGAAATAGCTCCAACATAGAGGGTTGGTGGGTGGAATTGTTACTGGAGACAAGAACATAATTCCACTACGGGAACACTAAGCATAAGTATGCACAAAAATTGTGTAAAGAAAAAGCTTACAAGAGAACTGTTGAGCTGTGAAAGGCGTTGCATTGTTAGTATGGCACCAAGAGGTAGCACACAAGTTGGAAGAGGTAAATGTAAACCTTGTAGAGACAACGATGAGGTCAAAAGATGCTTGCATGCTTGGATGCCTTGGAAAGGTCCCCAAAGAGAGGCAAGGCAATTGGCTTACGAAATTGAAGACAAGTGGGAAGATTCAAGAAGTGTCTCCTAAAGAGACAACTTTTTTTGAAGCTCTAAAGACATTGAAATTGAAGACGAGTGGGAAGAAGTGTCTCCTAAAGAAGACACAAAAGTTATGCCAACCATAAGGTAACAAACGAGGAAGAATATGAAAATGAAAGAAGAGGTGAAGATGTCCGCAGCAAAGCAAACCCATGCAGAGCAGTAGAGGAAAGATGAGGGAAACTAGTGGGATTTGAGATCCACTAAAGCAAAGAGAATCTCCACACTAGGGTGGAGATATAAGAAGAGGATGATGAACAAGCCATCGATTGTATGCATATGGTTCATTCATTGCCTGAGGACAAAGAGGAAACAGAGAATGAACTTAAAGTTGCATGCATGCCAAAAGGCATGGAATTGCATCCAAGCTGAGGAGAAGGGAAAGAGGCACTAGCAAGAGAGGTGTCCATCAAATCTGTTAATTCCTTTGATGTTCCTTGTGTTTTGACTAAAGGCACTACGTTACGGAAGAATCGAGTGGCCAATGAAATGCCACCAAAAGACGAATCCATGGGAAACCTTGATCCCCTTAAATTACCTTTCGTTGTTTTTATTGCAGGAACAAGAAGCCTGTGCAATGTTGCACATGAAGAGCAAAAGCCCATTAAGACCAAAGATAAAATACAATAAAAATAAGATCATTTTATTAATGTCCAACGAATGACCACAAATAGGTTAATGGGAGTGCTAAGTACAATAGTATCAATACACTATGGAGAGCTCAAAGGACCAATTCTAAATAAAAAGAGACAAAAGTTAGATATACTCTAAGGTCTAAAAGCTAACACTAGAAAAGAAAGTGCCCATGGGGAAGTTGAAGTGGTACATGAACTATTTAGGGCCATAATACAAACATCTTGGAGGGGTTCCTCAAAGAAGGGTATAGAGCAAGGGGAAGAAACCTCATTGCTCACTAGACTTATCTACTAAAGATATGAGAATCACTCGTGATAGAGGTTTATCGTGAAGTACTAGATGAAGAGCCAATTCACAGTGGGACAGAAATCTTAAGGGAGCAGCTTAATGTTGTTGTCTGGTAGTGGAGGTCTACATGCTAGAAGAGTGGTCTCTGTTTTGAGATTTGAATTGGCAGCTCTACAAGGGTCTCACTAGGGTGGGGGTTGGGGAAGTGTAGGAGACACTCCAAGATCAGAGAATCATTGAACACACAAGATCTCTACCCGCTTTACACTTTCAGGCACAAACAATAGTGCATGATATTTCTCTTCCTATTCTTCCGAGTCTGCAACTTTCAAGGGTTGCACGCTTCATCAAGGTTGCCACTTCTTCACTTACTCTTTGCTCTACCTTGTCCATCTTTTTGCTTGTATGGACCATTTCAGCCTCAAAAAGCTCACTTGCATCTATGAGTTTTCCTTCCTCTTGTGCAACACTACACAAACTTCATATACCTATAGTCAAACCACAACAAACATTAAGGGAAACAACATGTCCCACGTGCACCTCTTCCATTGGGGGTTCCTTCATCGACACACTTGGTTGCAACTTAGATTATTCAATCATCAACTTGCAGTAGCCACATCAATCAATGCACAAATTGCATGTCACTCATCTCGGCTAATTTCCCTTCTATCATCAGCAAATATAGGTGGAGTCACTTTTAGTGAACACTCTCTACATGTCCAACTTTTGTAGTTGCTCGACATTTGCCTTGTTCTCTCTGAAGCGATCTCCTTAGTCGTTGCAACTTTCATGGTTGCAATTTCATACTCTAGTACAACGTGTAGACTCATCAAGTAATGCATCTCCATGTCAAACTCTACACTCTCTTGTGTTCTTTCCCTTAGCATTTGCACTCAGCAACGCCACAATCTCTTCTTAAGCTACCATCTCTTCAAGCACCATACCTACATGATGTCACATGGACATTAATGAGTCCTTTATTGTCCTCCTTATCTCTTTTATTAGCAAGATTCTCGCCAATAATTTCCTTTCACATAACCACCCATTGGTGGCCTTCCTCTCCCTTTGTGCTCCAAGGCACAAGGATTCCTTTATAGTGCATCTTCCCCACTTCCAAGGCTAAAATTTTCCCCACTGCAATCCTTATTTCTACAACTATGGCTTCTATCTCTAATGCTACAACTTGTATCTCTACTGCAATTTCATATTTTGCTACGACTTATATCTCTACTGCAATTTCTTATTTTGCTACTACTTTGTCCATTGCCATGCTCGCATGGACAATTTCGACTTTAACAAGCTAAAGTCCTTCCTTTAGGAGTATATACAACCCAGGGATGGTTGTCTTTTTCACTAAGTCTTGATATCCATCCTCCTCTTTGCAAATAACGTGATTTGTTTGGCTTCCAACCCAAAGGGTTTACATAGATAGTTGGACACCTTATCTAGATTTTGTGTTCTTTGACAGTTGACCATCAACTTGGGAAAAACAACGATGATGATCTTTAATGGCTTGAAGAATGTCCTTATAAAGTTCCATTTTTCTTTCCAGGGGGAAGAGGTTGAGACCATCACATCTCATAGATACATGGGGGTCCATTTTTCAAGGTCTCAATTTGGGTTAACAAAGGCACTCCAACCTCATATTAGTGAGGAGTATGGTTCCTTTGCTCCTCCTTGAGTGATAGTTTTTCTATAACCATTTCCAAAACATATTGTCCAAATTGGACCTCATGGATTCCATCCTTCAGCCAATAGTTTTGTATGGTTTAAAGGTATAGGGACCTAATCTGCTTGAGTTGCACTAGGCCAAAATGAAAAGTGTGAAACCCTCATGCTCTGCTATATCATCAAAAGCAAGAGGACAATCCCCCACACCATCATTCTAGCTAAGTTTGCAGCACATCCTTTCCTAATCCAAACCATTTTTTGATTAGTCTCGCTTTTACATCATGTCTAGGTTTTGTTTACTAAGTGATCGATCAAGATTGTTATCCATACCTTGCTTATTGCTCTTCAAAGGTTATTGTTTCAAGCAAACCTATTGGGCTTGCTCAGAGTTGTTAAGTTCCAAAGGTCATGTGCCTTCTCTAGCCAATTCGCACCTCAATGAATTGCCTCCCTCCTTTAAGATATTCTTTGAATGCCCCCGAGCATCTCCTGCGAACAAGCAAGAGATGACCAAGGTTATCAGAGATGACATTTACCAATAGTATGTTCAAGTCACTTGGCTCAACCCACCAAGGGAACTAAGGCCAGTGATGGCATTCTACAATAAGCACTTCTTGGTGTTGAAAGATGACCTTATCAATCAATCCCCCTACACTCAATGACACTGGATGCACATGCTTAGGATCTCCCTAAGCCAATCTTGAGTGGGCTTGCATATGCTTCAAGTGGATTCGACTCTTCGAGCATCAAATTCCATGAGGATGCGCTATGCTAACTATGCCATCCATGCAAGACCAAAACAAAAGAGTATTTTGTTTTCAAGTGCCCTATCTATTACAAGATTCGAGGGTGCTTCTATTGCCTATTTAGAGTCTCAAAACTTTCTCTAATTCTTTGTTTGATGCCTGAATTAGCATCGTTATTCCATGTTTAGGAGACCCCAACATGCCAACACTAAGATGATTACATCCTTTTCTTGGTGATACCCAACAAACAAGGACCCCAACAGGCCAACACTAGCAACACCATTCCAACAAAGCCCAGACCAATGAGGTCCTAGGGAGTCTCCTACCCCCCCCCCAACCCAAACCCCCCCCGACGAGAGTAGAGTTGTCAACTTAGATGCTCAGACAAAGATCACCCTTCCAACAAGCAAACCTTTGCTCCCAAACAAAACATCAAGCCAATCCCCTAAGATGGCAAGACACGCCGCAAATCCACTCTTCGTCTAGTACTTCAAGGCAATCCTCTATCATGAGTTTCTTCCCTTCAACTTCAGATGGTAAGAAAGACATTCAAAGGTGGATGGCACACGACCATGTATCTGCTTCCTCCTCATCTTCAATAGATAGATCCAGTGAGCAATGAGGTGCCTTCCCCTCCTGTTATATCATCCTCTAAAGCATCCCTACACGACATTTTGCATGTATCGCTTCAACCTTCCCATAAGCACTTTCTTTTCCATAAGTTAGATTTTAGACAAAGTATATCCTATTTGTATCTCTTTTTATTTAAGACCAACTCTTTGTGCTCCCATAGTGTATTGATACTATTGTACTTTGCAATCTCATTGACCTATTTGTGTTCAGCTATTGGACAATAATAAAATTATCTTATCTTATCTTATCTTTGACCTCAACGGGCTTTTCCTCCTCATGTGCAGCATTGCACATGCATCCTTTTCCTAAAATAAAAACAACAAAAAATAATTTAAGGGGATCAATATCTCCCATAAATTCATCTCTTGATGGCACTTCCATGGCATTTCATCATTTTTCAACTTAGTGCCTTTGGTCAAAACAAAAGGGACATTAAAGGAATTAGCAAATTCCATGAACACCTCTTCCGCTAGTGCCTCTTGTCCTTCTTCTTTACTTGCCTATAATCCCATGCCTTCTTGCATGCATGCTAATACAAGTTCACTCTCCATTTCCTCTTTGACCTCAGGCATGCAATAAACCATATGCATACAACCAATGGCCTGCTCATCATCATCTTCTTCTATCTCCATCCCAATGTGGAGATTCTTTTTTACTTTAGCTGATCTCAAATTCCACTTGTTGCGCTCATCTTCCTTTGCTATTCTACATGGGTTTTCTTTACTGCAAACATCTTCACCTCTTCTTTCATCTTCATATTCTTTGTCTTTTGCTACCTTATGGTTAGTGTTTTTAGAGCTTCAAAAGTAAGTTGTTGTGTCCTATAAGAAACATTTCTTTCCACTCATCTTCAATTGCATCATCTTTAGAGATTCAAAAGCAAGTTGCTGTGTCCTATAACTTATAAGAAACATTTCTTCCCACTTGTCTTCAATTTTAGCATCTTTAGAGCTTCAAAAGCAAGTTGAATCTTCAGAAGACACTTCTTCCCACTCGTCTTTAATTTCGAAATCCAATTCCCTTGCCTTGAATCTATGTGATGCTCAGAAGGCATCTGAGCATGCAAGTAGCTTTTGCACCTCCTTCTTGACCTCATCCTCCTCTCTACGAGATTTACATTTACCTCTTCCAACTCATGCACTTCCTCTTGGCACTGTTCTACAATTAGGATGCAAAGCCTTTCAGAAATCTACAATTCTCCTCTTGAGAGCTTTTTCTCCACACAATTTCCGTGCACAGTTATAACTTATGCCCAATATTCCCTTACTAGGACTGTGTTCTCGTCTCCGCTAACAACTCTACCCACCAACCCTCTTTGTTGCAGCTATTTCTCTCCTTTGGGCAACTCTACACAACCCTTCTCTTTGTCAAAGTTGCACTTCACCACATGCATATTCTAAATCTACCTGCAACTTCATTTTCACAACTATGAATTCCCTGTTCAATAGCATCCTACCCACCAATTCCATTGTTTGGACTACCTTTCACAATCATGCAGACCTAGATCTGCTCAACCACTCACAGTGTCTAGCCCACCTCTATATTGGAGCTATTCTTCATTTCTCCCTACAACTCTACCGAGCAAACTCGACTAGACTTGTTTCCTATCTTACAGCATCTACTAAGTCCTTCTTGACAGAGTTGCAATAACAACAAGAACCCGTCTCGCTTTTATACCAAATGGTGTAGGGCAAAAAATGCAAACCCTACTTCAACCTTGCTCTGCCAATCATAATGCACTAAGCTCAAGAGACCTTCAAAGATCACACAAAGTTGAACAAACATAATGCAGAGCAATCCCATAAGAAACAGAAGGAAAGACACAAAAACACCATTGCATGCAAACACACAGCAGATGGAAAATAAACAGCATGCAGGATTTCTTTTATTAAACTGAAATACAATTCATGCATGCAGGCCTCTAAGGGTTTTCACGGTTTCAAAAAAATACAACAGGCAAGGTTGAGCCCTTTTTCTTGTTGGGTGCCTACAGGTCTCAATCTCGACTAGGCTTACAACGTGCAGTATTAACTTCTCTCCAACAATGGGTATTCTTCAATGCTAGCCTGCAGCATTGCCTTTCTCCATCCCGACTCAATCGATAATTCTCCAACTACTAGTTTTCTTCTTTGCTCCATGATTCTACCCAACCCTCATCTGTTGTAATCATTCCCTCTGGGTCAATGTTTATAAGCTCTTCTTTTCTACTCAGCTGACTCTCTTGTAGCTCACCATGGTATGCAACTGATTTGCATCTTTCCTTTCATCTCCAGGGGTTCTACCTAGTGTTAAGACCGGAAACCTCTTCCTCTCCAACTTCTTCTACTTTCTTCACAAGCTACAGGCTTGTTTCCTTCATTGGTGGTTCTCCCCAACATTCTCTGTGTTGGAACTTCTTTCCTCCTCCTACTCCTAGCTACCTCTCTCACTCAGGTCAGTTCTTCCTTCTCATGTCCCACTTCGTCTTCTATCCTTCCCTCTACCCTTTTCTCCATATCCATGAAAGAGTGTAACTCTCTGTTTAAAATAAAACAATCTCCATTTAATAAAAGGGCCAACCTACCAACATAAAGAGGTTCGACTTAAAGGTTGACATGCATCCCATTGATTTGAGAAATGTGACCCTCCTTCACCATCTCCATGTGGAGGCTCCTTACTAGAACGCATGCCCCCTTAACTCGTTGTCATCTCCAAGACCTTTTACCGTGGGCATCAGAAGGAGAAAGGATCAACAACACTCAACATGGTAGTCCATCTCCTACATATCCAACCTGCATAACAGCATCAGACCCCATGGGAATCCCAGACATCAATCTGGTATGAGGATCCAACAACTGAGAAAATGGAGGCTCCTCCACACTCCTCTGTTCTCACAGCTCGCCACCACCATGGGTGCTCCCCACTGGGTGCAGGTTTCCGTTTGATGCTTTTGCATCAACTCTGGAACAGAAATAAATTTTATTTTACTGCACAAGTCTATCAAGATTCAAAAGTGCAGTTTCATTATTATATGAAACATTAGAATGTTCTGTAAAAGTCTGTAAAACTACCAAAGATGAACAATAAACCTGGTCAAGGAAATGAAATCGGCTGACATAAACTGCTTTTATGACTGACTAGGGGGAACGCTTATACATCATGGAAAAACAACACCACCCATTCTGAACAAAACATTTGCATCCTGTTTCCTTACCCAGTTAAATTTACTTTCTGGCTAGAAACTTTTTATTACCAAAATGATGCCCAAAAGTTTTCCACAAACAACCTCATCAATTCATGCATTTACATGTCCATAACCTCCAATACCAGTTTTTATTAGGGTGTAAATTGCTTAAGTGAGCAGAAGGAACGGCCATACATTTAGTAAAATAGTGATTTGACAGCTTAAATACTTTGCTGTAGCTTCTATGATACAAAACAATCATCCCCCAAATTGCATTATATAATTTTATTCAATCACATTGCTGGTAAAAACGTCAGTGATAAATCACAGATCCAAACTTAAACAATAGCATGTTAGAGTGGAAAACTCAATTCAACATCAATACAAACCCAGCTTACACCAGTAGATCTACATAAAAAGATATTCATCCTTGGATGAGGAGATAGTACAGCCTGGCCCCGTAACTACATTCTAATCTTCGCAGCAGATACCCAAAATTGCTTTTGACAGCTATACTAACTTCAATAATCCTAACAGCGTTAAATACCCATTTTTAATAAGAATAAGTCACTCAGATAGCACCCAAAAACTACAAAAATACATGAGACACGATAGTTCTGATAAACTACATACATGACACATATCACAAAGATAAAATTAAAAAACAAAGAATGCCTAACTTGTACATAGTCCATAACAATAGATAAGTGGGAAAATAAAAACCAACTTACCATCTCCTTAGGAAAGAAACCATATACTTGATTTGACTTTGCTGGATAAGAATACATTGTTCAGTTGGAATATTCATTATGGATCATCCCAACTAATCAAATAACCTTTCAAAGGAAAACTTAGTAAAAACACTTCATACTATAGAAAAGGACCCACTTAGACCTTCTTCAGAAATATATATCCCAAATCAAAATTACCTACTGATACGGGCACCCTAAAGCTGTCATTTCATGGCAACAATATTAAATGGTCAGATTTTTTATTGTGATCAACAGGTTGAAAGAAAATACTGAAAAAGAAACAGTGAGATCAGCATAGCTCTAGAAAGTCTTTTTAAAATAAGCCAAACTGTTTTAAAAATATATTGACAAAAGAACAGTTACAAAATTCATAGGAAGAGGATTAGTCTACAAGAACAAGGACCTCTTACTCTGAAGGCACCTTCAGAAGCAATGCTGTTCTTTACATCATCTGACTTCAAAGGCAAAAGTGGACAAAAAAATGAAATCGTAAAATCAGTAATGAGAGAATTTGCTAGGTCAGTATACTTTGTGTAACAGATTAAAATGCTCTAGCCAGTGATCCTATTCGGTTACATTACAGTATTAGTAAGCAATATATGCCTTATCAAGCACCATTTTTCGGTATCCTAATCAGCTCATGAGATCATTGCAACCCAACTGTGATCGCAGAAACACTCGAACTTCCCTCTCTCCTGAGAAAACATGGTGCTTGGGTACCATGATTTCAAGCCCTGCGGCAGCCTCAACATAATAAGCTTCCAGCTCCGCATTCTCAGGAATCCTTGTTGCCAGTGCTATCTCTCTCACAAACTCCCCGGGAGGGCAATGCTCAGGAGATGGATCTGTAAGTTTGAAGTTCCTATCTCCTCTTACAATATATGGAGCCCGGGATGTGCTAATACAATGAACTTTGACAAGGCCATGTGTAACAGTATTACGCCAAGATACTCTCACCCTGTTGATATCAGTGAAAGGCAAGCTTACCATAATCAAATACCCTTTGTCGTCCTCATAAATAGTCTTTGCTGCTGTAACAGGTCCACATGAATGTCTCATCACTCCCGAAAAATCATTCGACCAAGATGGTAAATGGTCCTGAATTTGAATTTCAAGTTCTTGGTTTCTTTCAAAAAGTGAAGTCGTGGGCAAACTGTATTCATCCTCGTTGTCCAAAGAAATCAACTCTTTTCTCCTCTTATTACTTGGAGAAAGCTCCACTGTATCATTAAAGGGCTTAGTAGACAAATTTAACCCAGACCCATTGAGACAGTTTTTCAACGGAGGAGGCTTCTTCAAACAGTTGAAAGGGTTTCTGTTGACAAGCTCAAAGTCAATGTTAGGACAGTTCCTCCAAGATGAAAATGCCTCTGCATCCAATGGAATAGAGAAGTCCAAACCCCTACCAGTAACCTCCATCCATCGCTTCCGATCGGGTTCACTTAAATTCAACAAATTAGGAGATCTCAAAACCTCAATCCCATGAAGGCATTGAGGATTGGACAAGCCTCTGTAATGTTTTCGCTGCATCCGATGAGACCGAACAAACCCTTTCTCGACACTAAAAGGGAACTGTGGCTCTCCAAGCCTAGCATGCCCATTCATATAGCTACGAAGCTGCATCTTGCCCAACGCATTTTCAGGCCTCTCCTTGAAAATCCACATATACATATTCTCAATATCATGTTGAACTAGGAAGAAATCAAGGCAGAGGTCTGATTTCTCAAACACACAGGAGCTTGCACCCTCTTCAGTGAGCTTGTTCTTGGCTTTTTCAAGGAAGGCAGGCTTAAAGTAGTAATTGAAGAAAAACCACGCACCCCAAATGCTATCACCCCGCCTGGCACACTTCTTGCCAACTTTGGAGAGACTCTGGAGCCCTTCTGGCTCCTGGTTATGGGACCCCAAACCCGCCTCCAAAATGTCAGAAGAATCATTCGACCAAAATGGCAGAGGCCTTATCTCCACGGATAATGGCAGATTAATGTCAGGGGGTCTACAAACTGCCGTTTGTCTGGCGGTTTCACAGTCTTCGTGGGAACTTGAATCCATCGAAAGCAGGGTCGAGGGGTTCTCCATTGACAGAGCTGTCAAGAACGTTTCTGTCATTTTGTTTTCAGAGATACTGACTTCCAATTAAAAGTGCAACCTTGGAATAATTTTTCATGCAATATTATCCATTGAAACTCTTCTAAACAAATCTAGAAACGCAGAACCGACATGGGAAATGGTTGCAGAAATTGCACGATTGCGTCTAGGTCCCCTGGATTTAGCGAAATACCTTAAAATCTCGACCAAATCGGGCGCAACTCGAACCAAATCCATCCGCTTTTGTGGAGAAATACTCTTTATCACTTCTTGTGTAGCGCACAACACACAAAACTCCCCAGTTTCATCGGCCGGATGCTGCTAGTTTGGATGCACATACCGAGTTACACGTTAGCCACTGTGGTTTATTTCAAATGCTCTCTAGCGTCCTTCCTTCGATTCGGAAGGAGGATGAAAACTATGAACACCTTGTGTTGCCGACATGGCTGCCACGTTAGCGAAAATCTCAACGTGGCAAAGGTCGTGGTAATTGCCTCGATGACAGAAGTACCATGGTATTGGTGTTGGATTTGCATCCGAGGTAATGGGGGATGCTCATTATTCCGCATAGGGCTCCCAGAATGAGCGTGAGCATGAGCCTGGGCCCATCCTTGAATAATTTGGGGGATTCTAATTCGTTGACGGTGAGAACCTACCATACAAGGGTGGTGGCCAATCACATGGACTGCCTTCCTTTCTTTCGTTTGATAAGGACCATTAATGATCATCGCTCAAATTATTGAAGAATGTCATATCCGGAAGGCTCCTCGTCGTCGCTTCTCTTATCAAAAAGGTGACATAAGATTTCAATCCCAAGAAAGATGCCAATCAGATTTGCCTTTGTTCAGTTAGTGTTTGTGTGGGATTTAATCTCTTCGGGTAATTTGGCCCTTCACACAATTAGAGGTTCAAGAGTTTACTTGACTTTTAAGTAACCTCAAGGAAAGTAAACTCACTCGTTTCAACATAGCAGATATTGTTGACTTTCGATAAGAGATTAATATAACATGCTAGGATCGAATAGCCACACAAAAGCCATGATTTTAAGTAATTTAACGATATCTTATTTGTGTTTTCTTTTGGCCAATTTTTCATGAAACCTAGACCATTTTGAAATGTAATTTTAACAACTAAAAAATTATAATTTTATCATTTAGAGATGTCAATTTTCAATGATTTAGTTTATCCTATTTAATTCTCCCAAGAGGTTATGGGTTCAAATTCAAAGGGGGTAAGGTATGTACACCTCTGTAGACTTTAGCAGTTAAATCATTGCGCAGAGGGGGTCACTTGTTCCACAAACAACGGGGTCTCATACACCAATTGGTGTCTCGCTTGGCGGTGACCTTAAAAATATATTATTTATTTATTTATAATTGGAGTAAGCTAATGTTCAAATGATTTGCACATTTTTCAGCAGTTTTTGTAGGAATTTGGAGATGGGCAAAATCGTTGAAATCATAATTTAGGTTGCTAGAATTGCAATTTTGACTGCAGGAATGGATTCAGCAAACTCGATTACCCCTGGGGGCCCCTTGATTAGGCAATTCTAGCAACCCAAAACTACAGTTTCAACAACTTCAGTTGGATTTTTGCCTTCAGATTACCGGAATACTGGTGCAAATCGTCTAAACATTAGGTTACTCCCATTTAATTGGATGAAAACCCTAGGTGAGAGTGAGCTTTGAGGTGTTGTGCTTTGTTCATGTAAATAGTTTTTTATAAGGACTAAAAAATATTTAAAGATAAAATTTTAGTTTATGGATTTTTTTTCCAAACAAAAAAAATTCCTCAATTTCCATTTTTTTCTAAACTTATTTGCCTAAATTTCACCAAATAAAAAAAAATTACTCTAACATTCTAAACAAATATCTAAAAACCAAATAAAATCCTTAAAATTTTAAATAAGTTTACAAAATATAATTAAAAAACACATTTTAAAATTAATAATTATTAAAATTTACCTAAATTTCCACACTTTGAAAAAATTATAAATCTTTTGAAAAAAATTGTCGTTAACATATGTTATTCAATATCAATCATACTTCTCACTATACGCTAGAGCACCTTTCAAAGTACTAATGTTGTACTTTATTATTGAAAAAGGCAATAAGATGAATTTTTTAATCTCAATTACGTTGTGGTTATCCAAAGTTCATTATATTATTAAAAAAACGAAACTTAACCTATCTTTGATGATAGTCTCAAAATTTGTCATCATAGTATATTACAAGGTAATATAAATGGCATTTCTACAAAATTCTTGTTGATATTTATATTTTAGAATATCTCATGAGTATAAATATTACTAGGGTACTTTGCATGTTTTATGAGGTCTTTTTACAAAATTGGTATATATATATAATTACATTCTTTTGATAGTACAAAATTATAAATGATATTTGCCCATGCTTTCAAAGTATTTCAAAAATTGCAAAAAGCATTTATTACAAAGGATCATCTCAAAATGTAAATAATCATATAAAAATATACCCCACTTATAACAAAAATTAGATATTATGCTTCGCCAAAATAGTATTAACCAACAAAAAGACAATAAAGTCTATGTTGCTCATAAAAAGTCCAAAGTGTTCATGAAACTTGCCCAGAAAAAACATTCAAATAAACCCACTAATAGCCATCATAAAAATGACTGAATGGAGTCATGTCTTTCATCTGCTCGAAAATTAGTAATATGCCAGTGACCTTCTGGTACAGTTGCTCCATCTTTAGCTAATGCATCTGCCTTAGAATTTCTTTCACGACAGATATGCTTGTATTCTACCCTCTCAAGCAAATCAGATATTCTGATCACTTCCAGAAGTACCTGGGAAAGCAGCATATTATGCATTTTGAACTTACTTGTAACCCAATTAATAACCAACTGGGAATCTCCAAATATCTGTAGATTAGAGATATGATTTTCCAATGCCAAAGTAAGAAGAAGCTTTAAAGCAATTATCTCAACAAAGTTATTAGTACCAAGACCCAGGCCAGCTTTAAAAGTATAAAAATGATCAACACTAATTTAAAGAAGTCCCCCAGCTCCACAGATTTGTGGATCTCCAGCAGCTGAACCATCAAAATAACCCCAAGGATATGATGTATCAATGTTCTCTTCAACTACATTTCTGATGTTCAAAACACTATTATCCTGAGGATAAGAGTTCAATAGCCCTAAAGAAAAAGATGATATCAGACAAGGCATTGTAGTGATATCATTAAAACAACTCTAATTTTTAGCCTTCCATATGAACCAGGAGACTATTATAGGTAAAGCTATGATATGCTTCATCGCCTCATTGAGGCACCAGCTCTTCAAACAAGTTAAAACTAAGTCTCCATACCATAAATTCCTAAGCTTGAGCTTAGTCTCAATCTCATGCCAAACACTTCTGGTGAACAAACAGACCACCCCAAGATGATAGTTTGATTCAACTGCAAGTTTGCAAAGATAACGTCTACCAGGTCCCTCCCTTCCCTTTCTGCATAAGACATCCCAAGTAAGAGCTTTACCTGAAAATAAAAACTAGCAGAAAATTTTGCATTTAAGGGGACATTTAAGCTTCCAAAGGAAATGCCACCACCAAGAGATTTCCACATCACTCTTATCCAGAATCAGTTGTAAATAACTTTTGGAGTGTACTTACCTAATTTAGATTGGTTCCATACCAACACATTAGCCTCATTGGAGAGCCTGACATGACTAGTTCTAAGATTAGACAAATAACCATTCCATGCATTGATTTCCTCATGATCTGCTATCCCAAGATTATCTGCTGATAGCCATCCCTGATCCCTCATAATAGATACACCTGGACATCCAATATCTTTAAGAAAAAATATTCATACAGAGTGTAATTTATCAGTCAAATATGAAGGTAATAAATGTCTCCACCTACAACCCACCTAAGGATCCATACCTATGCAAACTTCAGCACCACTACCAACCTTCCAAACAAGATAATGTCCAATAAGATCAAATGACCAAAGAACTTCTTTCCAGCAAATGGAAATACCCCTTTTTTTACTGACACTCTGATCCAGTCCAATAGAGATAAAGGCCTAATATATTTATGAAGGGCTATCTGAACCCATAGTCCCGAACCCTGTAAAAGGTTCCAAACATTCTTTGCAGCAAGTGCTTTAGCAAATAAAGCAGGTATTTTCAACCCCTAGCCTCCCAGAAATTTTGGGTTTGCCAAAAACTTCCATGATGTCCATGGTAGACCATATGATGAAATAGTATTACCAGCCCATAAAAACTTAAAACATATTTTCCGAATCTTCTCAATAACACCCATCAAGATCCAGAAATGCATCTAGTAGACCGGTATAGCTTCAAGAACAGATTTAACCAATGTGAGCTTACCTCCTTTAGACAGCCACCTAAAACTCCAGTTTTTTATTCTTTTTTCCAACTTAGCTATCAGCCAATCCCAGTCTTTCATCAAATATCTGCAGGGTTTAAGGTGAAAGCCGAGATACTTCATACCACTCTCAATTTTATCAACAGAAAAGGAAAAAATATTAAGTAAAGAGATCAACTCATATTCATCCAAAACATAGTAATAGAAGGAGCATTTATCCTGATTAATCACCATCCCGGAAGCTTTACAAAAAAAATCTAAGACCTCATACAAAGTAGATAAGGACTGTTCAGAACCATCAGATACCATTACAATGTCATCCACAAAAAGTACATGATTTAAAGTAATATTATTGCCAAAAGAAATACCATGAAAAGTCCCACACTCCTTAGTTGATAGTAGAGCCCTACCTAGACCTTCCACAATAATCAGAAAAAGCAAAGGTGCAAGAGGGAAACCTTTCCTGAGCCCACGCCCAGATCCGAAGAAAGCTGATGCCACTCCATTAATCAATAGATCAAAAGACACATAAGACAGACTACTAATAACCCAAGTGATAAAAGGCACAACAAATCCCATTTTAGATAAAAGAACCCTTAAATATGTCCAATTTACTCGGTCATAGGCTTTGGATAAGTCAATTTTCAAGACCACAGATTTTAAATGTTTACCATGTATAGTATGCATACCCTCCTAAATAACCCCCACAGCATCATGAATTTGTCTCCCAGGGAAAAACCCAAACTACTCATCAGATATATATCTACCAAGCACCTTCCTAATTCGAGTAGAAATTATTTTACCAATAATCTTGTAACTAAAATTACATAAAGATATAGGTCTAAAATCTTCAAAGGATTCGGGGGAATTAGATTTTGGAATCAAGGCTATGAAGGTAGAGTTAAAAACAACAGGAATTTTACCACATTTCTAAGAATCCTCAATAACCCATAATAAATTTGGACCTAATACATCAAACAAAGACCTATAGACCTCCACAGGTATCCCATCTGGTCCCGGGCTCTTATCATTTTTACTCACAAAAAGAATAGACTGGATCTCGTTCAAAGAAACGAGACACATAAGATCATCATTTTCCTCTACATAAATGGAAGTTGGAAATTTATCAGCAATCTGTATAATTTCAGGGAGATGAATATTCTGGTCTTCCTGAAATAATGTCTCAAAATGTTGAACCCCTCCCTCAGATATAGATTCATAACCCTCAACAAGAATACCCCCATCATCCACAATCTTCCAGATAGAGTTTACATGCTTCATATGATTAGCATATTTATGAAAAAAAGGAGTATTGTCATCCCCACATAAGAGCCAAGTCGCCCTACTTTTCTGTCTAGCCTCATTTTCATGGTCCAGTAGAATTTTATTGTTATGAGACTCCAGCTCAATCAAAGAGGCCTTGTCTTCCTCAAAAGAAAACCCAAAACCCACCTTATTAAAGGACTCAGCCAATAGTAACCCAATATCCACAAGATCCTTAAACTCCTGAACCTTGTTCTTAATAGACCAAGATATAGAACTTCCTTAATGTGTTTGAGATTGGCAGCAAAATGCACTGCATGAAGCACCTCAAAATTATCGACATAAACAATCTAGGATTCTTTTAGTAAAGTTACAAAATCTTCATTCACCAACCAATGAGCATTAAATTTAAAGGGGCTTCGTAATTTTGAATCATTATTCAAAATCTGTAAAAAAGCCGGATAATGGTCTGAAACCCCACCACACCCAACCCACTGATGGAATTGCAGATCAGAATCTAAAAGATCATACGAAACAAGCAATCTGTCCAGATGTTTGCATATATTCTCAAACCCAACTCTTTTATTGGACCAGGTCGGAAGTAAAACAGATGGTTCGATATCCACAAGGCCAAAATCCTCCATCTTCTTAGAGAAATAATCAGAAAGACTATCCAATCTAACCCCCCCCAAAAAAAAATCTCAGACGAACCCAAAGAGAAGTTTAAGTCACCACCTAAAATCATCTTAGAGCTTTTAAGGCAATCAAGTTCCAAAAACTTTCCCTCTCCACATAGGGACCATAAATATTTACAAAACACAACACTTCCTTAAATTCAATCGAAAAAAGAGATGCACATAGCCCAAAACCCACACCCCAAGAATTCTGAAGCTGGAAAAATCATGACTTCCAACCCAGAAGAAGACCACCCGACCTGCCTTTAGCATCCACAGAGACAAATGACCAACCATTCAACATATTTTCCAACTCTCCTGCAAACAAAACCCCATCACCCATCATTTCTTGAAGGAATTTTACATCAATTGACTGATCAGCAATCAATCAACATATCGCTAGTTTTTTAGGAATACTAGCTAACCCCCGACAGTTGAAGGTCATAACAATCATAAGGGAACCCTAGAAAGGGAAAACACTGCTCTAAGTGCCCCTTTCACATCGAAATGATCAGGATCCTCAGTAAGAGAATGTCCACCAAATGTCAACAAATTAACAGAGGTTCCAAGAACTTCAATCATGGAATCCGATGCAACCTTTGTACAAGATCTGAGAAAATAGCCAGTACTAGAAACTAATTTATCCCTTAGCGGAGACACAAACTCTAAATTCCCCAAAAATGACTCAGCCGAATTGAACTTACAGCTAGGGACATCAATTGATAAATCACCAATAGACTCCTTTAACTTCCCATTTAACCGTAAGGATCCCTCCTCAAACTCAGCTAAATTGGTTAAACGGAGAGGTTTAAGAGAACTTAAAATAAGGTTATTAGTCCCAGGATCCCTCTCCACCGGAAGCATACCAGAATCAATAGGTGCTGAGAATTCCCTCCCAACTTCCAATGAATTATGAGGAGAATCAACATGAGGCAACCCAACATTCTTAACCCGCCAGAATGACTTAGGTTTTGGGTCAGATAAAAAATTATGGCTCCTTTTGAAAGGAAAAACACATTGAGATATCATATGACCATATAAATGGCACCTATTACACCTGAAAGGGACCCCCAAATAGTCCAGAGGTTGATTAAACACAGATCCCCCCCACTTAATTACAATATCAAAAGCTAAGCCTTTGCAAATATCCAGAAGAACTAGAACTTTCCCCAAGCAACACACAACCAACTCTATAAATGATAAGTCCACCTCCAAGAATTTCCCCAAAGTATTACCAATTAATCTAAAGAAATCAACAGACCAGAATTCAATGGAAAATTCGGCAACTTCACCCAGATAGGCATAGTATCATACCTCTCCGAACATGGATCGAACAGTGGCGTCGAGTGTTTTAAAAGCAAGACAGAACTGTCCCATTTCCAAACACCAACAAGTACAATGACCGCATTCGCTTCCAATCCAAATTTAAATGCCAACCACCCCCGTGGAAGCACGAGAACATCAGGAAGGGAGTTAACCATATCCTTCCAAGCGGACAAAACCCATCTCTTAACACCATCCGGAGAAACTTTATGTGCTCCAAAGCAATCGACCAGTGTGAGAGCATTGGTTAAAACTATCTCGTTTAGTGCTATGTCCTCACCAACAACCAAAAGCGGAGATTTATCAAGCTTCTGAATGACTTAATTATGTCGCTTCCGGTGTCTTGAAACAGATAAAGACTCATCCTCCAGTTGGTGATTATTGAAAGACAAAACCCTATCAGAATTAGGCCCAAACGCCCTTCCAAGTGTAGGCATACAAACAACATCATCCTCGACATGAGGTAAAATAGACTTGATACTAGGCGAAACCATCAAACCATCAAGCATGTCTGAAGGCCCAGAAAAATTAAATGCCCTGACCAACCTGCCCGTCGACCCTAAACCACCATCAGGCAACCCCAAAACCCCATATCATTACCAAAAAAAGGCAAAAGACCAGAAACATGATCAGAACTTGCCCTTAACAAAGGCAACAACACTCCCGAAGCCCTAATCACATCAGCAAAAACCTCACGGCTTTGAGCTAACTTCCCGAAATCACTAGGTGCCGAAGTTTGTTGGCCCTCCGACCCCAAGCCCTTAAAGGATAAACCCGTCGCACTAAGACCCGCTCCAGGGAAAGGGGCCCGACCATATTCAGCAAGAGAAACCACACTAGAGCCTAATTCCGCAGGAGGCTTCATCTCTCCCGGAACCCTAACCTCATCGAACAAACCCTCACAACAAACGGTAGTATGCTTGGAAACCCCAAATGAAGGTTCCCGAGGAGTTTTTAATGACCAGCATGCCTTGGGTGGAATACGTACCAGAGACTTGATGTCTCGAAGAGACACATTAGCACCGTGTCAACAACAAGTTACACAAGGCGTAAAGTTAATACAGCTACCACAAACCTAATCCTAAACACGTAATCCAAGGAGTACGTTATGTCCTTAAACCCTCAACTTAAACAAGTGAGAAAGAGCTTTATATTTATATTGTAGAATAGAGGTGATATCTTATAAGTATAAATAATACATTCTTAGGGTACTTTGTATGCTTCATGAGGTTTTGATTGAGTCTAAATGAAGGAGGTGTGGGATCTACATGGCTTTCATTACTAGAGTCTTAAAAACCTAACTAAAACAAATTGTTTAAAGAGTTTATGTGTGAAGCTTTCACTTGCAATCCTTGGTTGTGTAGCAATATTTTTATTTATGTTTTTCTATTAGTTAAAGAAATTTTACACCAAACAAAGTTTAGAAACCAATTATTCTTTATGGGTAGAGTTTATTAGACATGCAATTTGTATTATTCCTTGAGCATATATTTGAACCTATAAACAACTTATAAAATTTTCTATAATTCATTCCCTTTGAAGAGGGTATGGATTAAAGCTTCCTTGTCTATAGAGCATTAAGAGTATGTGTTCATCCATGTGGGGGATATAACTTTAAACCACATGTTAGGTCTACCCAATGCTTATTTTAGGTACCAAAGCTCATATCATAAGATTTAGATTGTTCATTGATGGCCAAGTCTATCGCATCTCAATCCCAAGACAACTAGGCACCTCAAGCTCATCAAGCTCAAGAAACTCTTGAGCTAGTATCTTTCATACTTCTGAAATTTGTTAAATTGTTCATAAATTCTTCATGAGGAACTATAATCAATGCATTGCCAACTAAAAGTGAGTCAGTGGCCCCAAAAATATACGAGGAACCTACACAACCCTCTCAAATGGCATGCCCTCAAGGTGGTAACAAGAGGACACATTCTATGCCACCCCTTGCAATTGCTCAAACTCTTTTGACTATGATGACACTTAAGAGAAAACCAAAGCTTTGCACCATACATGACTTTTTTTTCCATGTTTCCAAGGCCCAACAACTCAAAACTCCTTCAACATTCTAATTGGACTAGGTGATAATGTTGTTATGGGTGATATGAATCCATTTATACATCAACCAAGAAGTAGCATCATGGAATGCAAATGATCTTGCATACCTTTGTAGGAAAGCTATGGTCAGATTGGGAAGTAGGAACTTGCTTCAAAATTTAGATATATTTTATCTGTAAGAACTCAAAGTTATAGATTTTCTTATGAAGCGTTCTCTAAATTTTATTTGGCCAAACATGACCATTTTTACTTCTACCCATGATGAAGGAAAAGGAGGCATAACAACTCTCGTCTCTCCCTAACTTATTGTTGTTGTCATGAATTCTGGCATAGGCTCATTACAAAGATTAGTGTGGAGTATACTTAATGTAGATGGTCATATATTGAGGTTAGGAAATATTATAAGGTTAAACAATGCATAAGAAAGAGAATTTTTTTGAAGGTGGGTGGTTGATGAACTTCTAGAAGATCACTAACTTGTTTATGGAATTTTAATATGGTTTATGCTTAGAAGGATAAGGCCGATGAATGGTCCATGTTGGGTTCCCTCAAAGAGAGAAGGAAGTGTGATCAACCCTCAAATTATGGCTTAGATTACATGACTTGAGCAAGTTTAGAAGCAATTAGTTGGTGAGACTTTGGTTTTACCTAGTCGAGTGTTGGAAAGGACAATGAGTAAGTACTTGAAAAACTTAATAGAACCATGATTTATGAGCCTAATACCTATTTCTTTGATTGTAGGGAGGCCATCCCTATTCAACCATAGGAGGAGGCTATGTTGACAAACAACCAACCTATTTATTTCTCTATCTCCTAGGGAACTATAGAAATGTGATTGTCTAAGGATCAATCATTAAATTATGAATATCAATCCCTTAAAGGATTAAATCTATTTGAATTTGTACTAGAAGAATATGGAATCTAATTCCAAGGACAAGAGTTTAATATGGTTGGATTGAATCGTGGGAAGATACCATCACCCAAATCACCTTGTTTATGAGGGGTTATGGTAGTATCACATCTAAATATTAGTGAAGCAACATGAGGGAATCAAAGAATATTTTGAACAAGTGAGGGAACAACTACAATATAGTCCACTCAACAAAGAGTTTCAAGCTAGCAAAACCAAGTTTTGACACCACTTGAAAATACAGAAAAACTAAATTGCTAAGGGAGCTCAATTGCTAGATAAACTCCATTAGCTCAAGAGTGGTGATTGTTTGACAAAATAATTATACAAATATCTAGCTTCAAAAGAAGCTATGGAAAAAAAAGCATTCTATCAAAACCATAATCAAGAGAATTATCTAATGAAAGTATATAGATAAAGAATTCTTTCTCACTAAAAAATGTTTTTCAATCCCATGTCTTTATTGAAGAACGTAGGGTGTGCATGTTAACATGCTTGGATGCGGTCATGCATAAAAATTCAGAGGGATAGACATGGTTGTACGATTAGTTGCTAATTGTGTATGAATTAAAAATCGCCTTGTTAAATATGGATTAGGATAAGTCAATTAACTTGCAAAATTCACACGTAAATTTTAAAAGGTGGCTTTGTATTTTATCATCTTGAACCGACATCAAATTCATGAAGAAGTTGTCAAAAGGAAATCATCATGGGCCAATACCAACAAAGGAGTTATCCCTTTCATTCCCAAGTGTAGTGACTGCAATCTTATCACTTATTGGAGACACATAACCCTACTAAATGTATCTTACAATATCTTGGTCAAAGCTCTAGCACTAAGGGTGAAGTACATTATATTTGATACTATTCACCCATAATACGATGATTTTATTAGTTGGTAGTTTATTGTTGACAACATCATATAAGTGTCAAAAGGTATGGAGTGTGATAGGTGGTCGTGCCTTGATACTCATTTTACAAAAAACAACTTCGAAAAGGGTTATGATAGGGTTGAATGGTCTTTCATCTTGGTCAAGCTCAAAGCTCCAAGAGTTGGGGATTTCTATCTAGGGGTGAATAACACTATGTTTGCATAATCATTAGCTTGTTTTCTACTTATAGGTGCAAATCATAAGAGGTTGTCCTTTTCGTTCAATTTTCCAAGGATTCTCATTAGCACCCAATATCTATGTGATGGTAACAGAAGCTCTAGGATATTTGATTTGCCACAAAGTGAAACAAGAGATCATTAACAATTTTCCTCTCCTTGATCCTAAAGTTTGGAAATTGATTAAAGGGCACTTCATGGATGGCATTGTCCTTACTATCCTTGAAAATAAAAATGCAATGGACAATGTTATCAAATGCCTTCAAAGTTTTGGTACATTGCTTCAATCCATTATTCAATCCTAGATCCTCTTTTCCTTTTGGGATTCATGTAAATATTTGTAGGATATAGCTATTAAAATGGTGGAAAATATTAAAAAATGCCTAACTAAACCCTTAGTATTGACCACCAATGTTTAAATCTTATCAAAATCCCAGTTATAACCTTATCTACTACTCTTATTAGGTTCCCTTGGTCAATGCATACTACTAGATGCTAGGGAAGTCTTTATAAAGCTTTCTTTAGGAGAAAATGCAAAGTGTTAAGAAAATTCATAGAGTTAACTAGAATACCTTATGTACTCCTCGAGATAGGGGTGGGATGGTAATCAACACATCTCATATGGAAACCAAAGCTTTATGTGCCAAGTGAATTTTGAGCCCTTGAAGGTGCTTATGTATAGTTGTATCAATTAGGAAGCACCGTTTGTAATATGTCAAGGTCAATATTAGGGAGCACCTTTTGGTAATAAGTCATGGTCAAGATTGTATATACAAACTTCATTTATTACCCCATTTATGGTAAAAATGAAAGGAACTTTTATTGCTCTTAACATTTGGAAAGCTTGGGAGATTTTTTAGGCCTTGTCAAATTAGAAAGGCTAAAAATTTAGATATGGGCTCTCTTTCAATGAACATTTAATAAATGGTGGTCACATATCATCTTATAGGAAGGCAAGACATTGGTTAAATATCATGGTTCTTAACCTTGTGATTTTTTAAAAGTTAAATTGGAGCTATGCATAATATCTTGACTCACATACTAGAGATCAACTCCATTGGTTTAAATTGAATGAGTGCTTTAGACTTCCTAACATATGACAAGTTGGTATTAGATCATGTAAAAAATCTCTTTCAAAACTCCTTATTAAAGTTGGGGCTTCAATGTCCTACTAATTAGAGGAGGAATGGAGTTGGACTTAATACAGAGCCTTCAAAACATAAATATCAATTGATGGGTATAGATGGTTGTTCCATAAACATTCTTTTGATGTTTGACTTGATAAGCTCTAAAGTCTTAGTTATAACCCATCGACCAAGCTCTTTTGTCTTAGGAATGTGTGAAAACCATTTGGAGAACCAAATAATTGTTTCTTTAATTTATCCCTTATTTTGGGTGGCCTTGTTGTATGCCATAGGGTTTTCCATATTGAAATTCCCTAACCTTTATGCCTTTTGTGGTTATCTGACAAGCTTCAAATATCTCTTTTGATTTTGTTGTTCTCCTAAGTCTACCTAAAGCAAGTCTCATATTTTTGTGGTCAAGTTACTCTCCTATATTAATGGTAATTTGATTTGACAGGAAACAAGTTTTCCAATGCCATCAAGTTCCATGCTTCCTAAGTAGTCCCAACTAGCTCATATTTTTGTGGTCAAGTTACTCTCCTATATTAATGGTAATTTGATTTGACAGGAAACAAGTTTTCCAATGCCATCAAGTTCCATGCTTCCTAAGTAGTCCCAACTAGTTATTGCTTCCCCTATATCTATTAAAAAAACAAGACAAAACAAAACATATTATTAGGACTTAGTTTTATTTTCAATTTGGAAGAAAGAAGTTAATCTTATTTAATCAAGCTCAAGTGGATAAGACTAGTTTAGGTTGTCAATTGGGTGTAGCTTGAATTGTTGTGAGCAAAATTTGTTGCCCTCCTCACTCAGGTTCAAATCCCAATTTGTGGCAAGTTTGCTCCTAGTGAGCCAATTCATGATGATCTATTCATGAATTGTTAACTTGACCTTGTGTCTCGAAGAATATAGGGTGTATCCTAACTCGAAATGAGGGGAAGAGATTGGGTGTTTTTCCTCAAGATATGTTACCTAGAAAAATACGACTAGTTTTGGGCTAACAAAAGGTGGATTTGTGTTGATCTTTCATCATATATTATAATGCAGGTTTAAAAGGTAGATATGGGTTTGTGTAATTTGGAATATTGGGGAGGTACATAGAGTATAGAGCTTTGTCTATAAAATTTGGAATATTAGGGAGGTGCATATTGTACCATGAGTATAGAGCTTCTTGTTAATTCCTCGACCTCTTATGGTCGATCCATATTGTCTCAATAGAGTAAGGGGAGGCCTAGGAGCATAGTTAGTTATGTTGTAAGGGAGAGGAGATAGCATCACCTCAAGTGGCCACACAACCTCCCCACATGACCATTAAATGTTAAATTACTGGTTTTTGACATGGTAATTTTTTAGTATTAAAATAAAATAAAAATTGATAGTTGGGACATTTTCATACAAGGATGATCCTCTATTTGACGTGATTTGATTTCTAATTGAATAAATCTATTTACTATCTACTACTTTTAAAGTCTTAATAACAATATTTTTGGAGACACTTAGCTTATATTTTGTATAGCTTAGTAGCATTGTATTTATGTTAGATGACTTAATGTGATTCTGCTAACATTTATGGATTTTAGTTTATAACATTTTTTAGTGTAGTGTCCAACTCTCACTATACACTTACTTATGGTGGCCAATCACATGACTTTTCATTTCAAAAATACTATCCAATACTTTTCCCTTAATAATAATAATTTTAGGGATAAATAGCTTATATTTTATATAATTGAGTGATACTACGTTTATGTTAGATGATTTAGCGTGATTTTATTGACATTTATGGATTTTAGTTTATAATAATAATAATAATAATAATCTATTTTGAAGGTCTCAACCAAGCCATACACCAATGTGGTGGATGAGACCCCTTGTTTGTGGGACAAGGGACTCCCTTCGGCGTAATGATGTAACGATTAAAGTTTATAGAGATGTACATATCCTACCCCCTCCAAATTTGAACCTATGACCTTTTAGGAGGAAGCACACGTTCTTAACTATTAATCCCACTCAAATTGTAGAGTATGGTAACCAACCCTTATTATATCCTTAGTTGTGATAGCCACTCATATATAACCCTTATTTCATAAAATTACTTATATATCTATATTTTACACATATTAATAATTAACAAAAGTTTAAGAGAATGAGCTACATAATATAATATAATGATAAACATAAACCATAATCATCATTAAAATATTTGATTTTTTATAATAGAATTCAATTCCATAAAAAAATGACCATACAAATCTATAAAAATGTTACATTTATAAGCATGCTAATACATTGTGAAATTAAAAAAAATAAAAATTAAAAGTAAAATTAAGATTATATATAAAATAAGTTTAAGGCCTTGGTTACTTTTAATTAAGCATCTTCACAAAATATAATGTATTAATTTGTACCTCAAAGGTAATGTCACTATAAAAAAATTAAGACTTAAACAAATAAAATTTAAATTTATATATAAAGTAAGTTTAAAGCCTTTGGTTACTTTTTAACTAAGCATCTTCACAAAATATAACGTATTAATGTGTACCTCAAAGGTGATGTCACTTCAAAGGCATTAAGATTATATATAATAATAATAGACCATATTCACAAAAATTCCTATCAACAAGCGTTCGATCTAGAATATAAGAAGATGACAACCCATAAAATAAAATAAATGGGTGACAATTTGCCAGTTGTTTGGATATGCAAAGTGGTTTAGTATATAAATAAGGGGGACCAAAGGCTAACCATGCAATGATGCAAGTAAGAACTTTCTAACCAAAAAAAATATGCAAGGCAAAGAAACTTATATTAAATTAAGGATGTAGATCTCCAACCTGCAGGCTCAAGCTTAAGGATAAGGTTTGCTAAATCAGGATGGAGTGAAGGCAATAATGAAGTGCCCAACTAATACTCCAAGGCTCTTCAATATGACCAAATTCAAACCAACCAACTCCCATACTGTAGTTGAGCTAAAGTGCATCATGGAAATTGAAATTTCTAAATAATTGTTAAAGAGATAAGCACTAGATAGTGATAATTGCACAGTGGTGGAGGATTTTATTGATTCAATTATGTAACCTTGAAAATAAAGTAGATGAATCAATAACGTGATGGGAAATAAAAAGGCAAATAAACATGTGACCAAACTACTCTTACTTATGGATACAAAGGAAAAATGAAAAGTGTGAGGGTCCTTGGTATTCCAATAATTATGTAAGCGTGCAAATCTTCATGGTGAATATCCATGGAATAAACATCATGGCCAAACTTTTTAAAGGAATCTCATAGTGATAAGGCTTATCCATAGTTTCAAATAAAGTCGTATTCTTTTTTTAATGGTTAATATTGAAAAAAGAACATTAAGAAATGAAGCAATGCAATAAGATATTTATTAATTTCGCCATAATAAAATATGAAATATTGTTATGAAGTTTGTATTGTGTATGAGATGGAAGATTGGTTACGTATCAAGTTATTTACATCAATTTTGATAAGTGTAAGTATATGTTACATGGTGATGGGACTCTCCCTTATGGTATTTAGAATATGATCAGTTAATCATACTAGGGTTGTTATATATATATATATATTAAGTGTTAAGCAAACAAGTTGATAGAATGTTGTTTTTTATTTGATTGATTTGTTTTAAATATAAAATAAATTAATAATAATTGTTGTATATTTTATTATTATTAGTTTTTTCTATGTATTAATAGAAGTATACTTTTAGATCAATTTAAAGAATATTAGTAATCAAATATGTATGTATGTGTATATTATTTTTAATGGGAGTCGTCTTTTCAAGGGACAATAAACTTATAAATAATTTGACACATCTTCTTGACACATTTTGTAATCTCTATAATTGTTTAAAGGCTATATTAATATCAATAGCCATATTTGATCAACTCCACACAAAAAAGGAGCATGCCTAACAAGATTTTGTGAATCCTTAAATATTATGACATTATATTAGTATTATTTTTATTGGTTGGCTAGGATTGTAATTGTAATTATATAGCAAGCTAGTACCTTAATTGTAATTGTACCCTTTGTCTCCTGTATATACCAAGGAGACATAATTTTAGAAATGATCTCATCGTATGCATTTGATATATTGTAAAAACGGGTTGTCCCTTTGAAGAGGCTCCTCATTCATCTATTTATTTCATTCTCAAGGTGTTGGGATTTTACTCTTTCTTTCTATTTTTATTCTATTTTGGGAATTTGGTCCTTAACATTTGGTATCAAATCCATTTTTTGTATTAACTTTTATTTGGGGAATTTTCAGACAATGAAAATTGGAGGAGCCCCAGGTGACATTTTTAAGTACACGTGGTAAACAAATTTGGTCCTAGTTTTCTATAAATTCAAAGTTACAGTCAGTGGAAGTTCAGGCTTTTACTAGTCCAAAAACTAGTCTCAAAAAAGTGTTCTAGGTGAATTTGTTATATATAAAACTTTCAAGGTCCAATTTGAGCGCCACTTGTTGCATGGAATAATATACAAGTCAAAGTATTAAAAGTACAAATTTCATAATCATATATAAAAACTTGCAGATGTGGCATCCTATACAACTTTGCTCTCTTGAAAGGGATGAAAAAGAACAATTTGTGGGAAAGTTATCATAAATTTCCCTTTGAAATTTAAAATTTGGTGAAACTTGTGGAATTTTAGAGAATATATACCAACATACTACCAGACAAAATTTCAGACTCAAAAAGACCAAATTTCAGTGTTAGCTTAGGTGGAAGGTCGACCATCAAGACATGCTCCAAATCGATGTTTGAAAAGGTGTGTAACTTATAATTGACATAAATTTAGATTGAAAGATATGTTTGGGGTGACTAAAAAATTATGGTGAGGTTCAAATATAGAATAAATATAGATAAATTTGATTGTGACCCCACATGGAAAATGTATTGTGAAAAAATCTACACCAATTAAACCTCCGTAAAGCTTAACTATGACTCAAGACGAAAGTGAAGATATATATAACTAACTATCCAATTTAGAGAACAAATGTAATAAATTAAATGACGTGTCAGCAAAAAAAGGTGTATTTAACACATGCAAAAAATGAGATAGAATGGAAAATGGAAAAGATGGATCAAAGGATGGAGTAGAATATGGAAAAATGGATCATTAAATGGAAACAATGGATCAAAAGATGGAACATAAGATGGAAAACATTGATCAAAAGATGGAAAATATGGGCAATAAATATGACCTCAAAGCTATGAAGGGGGGGGGGGGGGTTGTGTGAAGGAGATAAGACTCCTCTTTACCTCTAATTCACCTCCTCAATAAGATGATAAGGAGAACAAGAGGGTTGAGTCCCACCCACATATTGAGTAACTGAAAAAAATTGGAAAATAAGAGGTTTGAGTCCCCAATAGTTGACAATTCATCACTCCATGATCCACACCATCATGTTTTCAACTCAAGACAAAGGAACTGTTTCATTCCTAAGATTGATATTAGAAAGTTTGATGGTTATGATCTAGTAACATGGATGTCCCAAATGGAGCAATTCTTTGATCTACGACAATTGTAGACTTTACAAAAGGTAAGTATCACTATAAAAAAACCCTTTTTGGGGTGGCCTTGGCTTGCGACGGTTTTGCTAACCCGCGCCCCCCCCCCCCCCAAAAAAGGTCCAATTCTCAGGTCTTTTGGGGGCGGTTTTTAACCCCCCCCCCAAAAAAATTCCAATTCTTAGGTTTTTTTTTTTGGGGTGGGTGTCAGAAAGACCCCCCTAAAGGTGTTTTTGAAGGCGGTTTTTAGAAACCCCCCCCCCCTAAAAGTCATGAGAATTATACTTTTGGGGGCGGGTTTGGCTTGTGGCAGTTTTGCTAGCCTCCCCTAAAAGTATTTTTAGGTCTTTGGGGGGGTTCTTAAACCCCCCTCTCAAAAGTCCTGCAAATTTGACTTTTGGGGGCGGTTCTTAAAGCCCCCCTCACAAAATTCCAATTCTCAGGACTTTTGGGGGAGGGGGGGTTTAGAAAGACCCCCCTAAAGGTGGCTTGCAATGGTTTTTCTACCCCTACCCCCCCCCCCCCCCCCCCCCAAAAAAAAAAAAAATGATAAATGAACTATTGGGTGCGGTTCTTTTAAAGCCACCCCCAAAAGTCATAATAGCTTGGAGAACCCACACGGATCGAGGGAGATGATGTCATGTTTCATTAAGGACTTAAGGATGGTAAGACATGTATATCACTATATGAACATGTGTCATCATAGGGAGCATAAAACCACATGTTTTTACCACAAGCAATGATATCTTATCACTAATATAAATAACGAAGAATCACTTTCTAACTAGCTAATACTATTCATTGTTCTTTATGAGTGTAGGAATGACAACTGAATAATGACATGTTCATGTCCTCAAGGGATAAACTAAATATGCATAGGATATACTAACAAGTGTTAAAATGACTTCCTATACAACACTATCTTTGTAAAATTTCCAGGGCCCTTAACCTTGGGAAAATGAAATACAAAATGAATATGAGGGATGGCACAAGCGCATGATCAAAACTAGAATCATATAAACCTCGGAGGGAATAAAGAATTCGCCCTAATATTATATATACAATATTGAATCTTAAATTGGGTTAATAAGCACATCAATGTATGCCCCATTAAACAAGCAAGGGGTGACATTGTTCTTCAAGTAATAGTGCCCATCTTCTGTTGTAAAGACATAGGCCTTTCATTTCATTCTTCCTTGTTGTCATCATTAAGCTTGGTTAATCTTTTCAACTCTAGAGAACTAGGTCTCCAACTATGAGAATTTGAGGAATCACCAAGGTGATTTGCAATGTGTGGAGGCAACTAGGATAGAGAGTTGCACTAGGACATAGATGTTCATCTTGGTTATATGCATAATGCAAGAATTAGAAAAACTAGTCCTTAATGAGTGTGATACAATAAAGAAACCACTAAACCACTTTACCAATGGGAACAATTTATTTGGGATCTTCCATGTTATTGAAGGAATTTATTTTTTCTCAAATTGTGGAACATGCATGGAAACTCTAACCCATAGCTATAATGTTTTGACAACACATGTTATTTCACAAGTGATGAACACTTCATCATCATAAAGGCATTTTAGTAACCATAATTTCATCCATAGTGTAAAAAAAAAGGTGAAGATAAACCAATTAAAGATCTTGTTTATGTGCGTTATAACTTGCAATTATTGTCCCATTATTGTGACAAGTCAAATATATATAGCTCATGTATGAATTGGGGCAGAAATTGAGAGGAGGGAAATTTGGAGATGGAGCATTGGTTTTGGAACTACTGATGAATGCTCCTTTTGATGATGATGATTGTGGTGCGATGCCACCCCATCTAGTTTCCTTGACCAACACTCCAAAATTAGGGGCTTCATGATCAATTACATCTACATAATCAACTCCAACTTCACCTCCAGCTCCATTATCGCATGGAATTTTATAATCATGGTGGTGCAAAGAGGAAGGAAAAGTAGATAGAAACCAGAATAATTGTTTCATGTTTTTCCCTAATTCATATGCCATGGAGTTTATCTCAATTTAGTGTTTTGGGCCTTTCTCTCTTCCTAATAAAATTACCATTTTAGATATTATGCAATTTGCCTATTTTCCAAACATAACTCTTGGTCATGTTAATAGTTGACAAATAACCTATTTCATTCAATAATTAAATGGTCTATTTCCTAATAAATAGTTTAAAAAATTGTAGGTTGGTAATTGCTAAATGATTGATGCTCAAATGAATAAATTATTAATCATTAATATACTCTGAATGGCATTTCTAACTTCATAATAATGTAGTACTCATATACAAGTAGAAAAAAATTCAAGTATTCGTATATTATACAACTAATTTTGTTATTTTTCATGTTTTATTTTGAATATAAATACACTATAATATACACATGCCATATCTCTGTTGGTTTCCCATTCATGAGAAGTACTTTCCCACCCTTACAGTTGCTACCTCAAAGAGGTTGAAGCCCTCAAATCCAACTACTTATGGGTGGAACTAATGCCCATTGACATTGATATGCATGTTGTGACTGGTGAGGACAAGGCCCCAATAACCTCACCTGCATATAGCATCTGTCATCCTCACCTGCATATAGCATCTGTCAACCTCACCTGCATACAACGTCTGTCAACGAATCTACAAAGTGAAGTGATACATTTTATATTTACTACTTGAGATCATAGTTGAAATTCTTCAGATCCATATCATAACTACATGATACTTTGCATTATCCAGTAATAACGATGTATATAGAAAAAATGGTTTTAGGTGGTGATATTTAACACTTTCATCCTCTGCTAGTAGAGAGCCTGCAAATCTGAACTTCCCTGGACCTGAATTTGCTAATATATGGCTTCATCTTCCCACAAGAGAAAAGGTTGCAGAAATATAAAACTAATATACGACAATATCATTGATGAAGGAGCTTCCAGTACTAATTAAATACTGCAAAATATTAGTAGCCACCACTAACGCAATAAAGACAAATGTTATTTGTTCTAGTTACCAGCCCTAAACAAAATATTGAAGCAACCTATTGTGTCAATTCAAGACTGTCATGCTAGAAGGGAACAATGCTAAATGACATAGCAATACTAGTAGGGAACAATGCTAAATGACATAGAAAAAACAATAATGTTAACACGATTTTGAAAAGCACGAGAGCCTGCAAATATTAACTTCCCTAGACCTGACTTTGCTAACATATGCTTTCATTTTCCCACAAGAGAAAAAGTTGCATAAATATAAAACTAATCTACGCCAATGTCATTGATTAAGGAGCTTCCAGTACCAATTAAATACTGCAAAATATTAGTATCGACCACTAAAGCAGTAAAGACAAATGTTATTTTTTCTAGTTACCAGCCCTAAACAAAATCTTTAAGCAACCTATTGTGTCAATTCAAGACTATCATACTAGCAAGGAAAAATGCTAAATGACATAGCAATACTAGTAGGAACAATGCTAAATGACATAGCAACAACAATAATGTTAACATGATTTTGAAAAACATGAGCTAATGGGTGCATAATGTATGGGATAAACCGAATTTAATCTTACACCCATTTCCAACAAAGAGCATGCCTAACTTGCATACCGACACAAGACAAACCTTTTAAAGTTCTTGGCCACTTGCAGAATCCATGGGATAAACCAATTTAATCCTGCACCCATTGCCAAAGTGGATATTGTTCAAGAACAAATAAAGAGCATGTCTGACTTGCATATAGACATAAGACAAACCTTTTAAAAGTTCTTGGCCACTTTATATTAACAATGAAACAACGAATTTGAATCCTAAACATTTTCATTAATTGGAACTGATATCTCCTATTCCTCTTGGATCCTCAAGCCACAACACCCAACATCACTGCCATACAAACAAAACTAGAGAACATAGGAAAACCCAAAACCCCAAACAACATTGATAAAAGCTATCCTAACTAAAAGAGGCATCTCCCAAATTTAACGAAGCGACAACATCACATCTAAAAGTTGTCGAGAACATAGCTACCTAATTTAAAATATGTCCAACACCATAAGCTTACCTAGCATAACTAGACATTCTTAAACCCCTTCTGTTTAGATTCAAGATCATAGCACCTCATCCGCAGCCTCAACCTTTGACCCTGAAAATTATACTAGTGGGAATAGAGGATCTCAATATATATTGTTGAAAATTGAAAATGGTATCAACACAAGCAGATAGACCTTTGTAAGGAAAGATCTGATCTCCAGATGTAAATTTAACAAATTTGTATCTAAACCAAGCCAATATACATCAGTGTTGCGATGGGGCAAGAATGGACTAAAAACATTTATCCAATGTAACGCATTCAGTGAACTGATGATCCACTGTCCTTGGGCTAGCTTGATTTTAAAAACTCAGATATACTTTAGTATCATCACCATGAAACATGGCAGGAACATCTATCAATTGCAAATAATTTTTGTAACCTTTGTTACATATAGGATTCAACCATCACAACATAGCTATTGACAAAACTACCTGCTATAGCATAAGGAGTTCTTAATTCGTTCTCAGTGGCATGATAGAGACTACTAACACCTATATGAGGTTACTATAATTTTTCTTATTTCTTGAACAATGGTGATATCTGTAGTCCCTTAAGCAAAAATCCACTATTAAGAAACATTATCAATGCAAATTGGACTTTATATGTGTTGTAGATTTGAATTTATTCTCATGTCCAACTATTGCTCAAAATACAATCCATGAAAGTGCTTGGAATATAATTTATGTTGCTTAAAGGATAGTCTACTTTGTTGTGAAGACTAAGGGGGACTAAGAATGGTGTCTATTCAGTATTGCATTTAAACCGGTTAAAATGTGTTAGCTTAGTATACGTCGACTATTATCTGAAACTATTGGAAACAACATCACTCCAATGAATGAATATGATTATGAAAAAGTCCATTTTCAAGAGTATAGAGCGATAAAGGGAAATTTAAAAATTCATATAGATGTGCCTTATTAAGGGCTACAAATACTCATAATACTTTGCAGGTATATCGTACTCTAGAAAACAGTATCCAAGCTCATTCTCATCCAAACACTTCCACTCGAAATCTCCTATACCAAAAGATGGTTCAAATGCCTACCCAAAGTTGCAAGAAATTGTCTATAGAACTTCCGTAGAGGGAGATGATATGAAACTGATTGCCAATTGGATGTAAATGCAAATGTTGTAATGCCATGGACCAAAAAAGCTATCAAGTCATACAATTATATATCCCTTTGAACCAAAAAGAAAACCCTAAAGGAAATTGTGAAACAAATACAACTCTCATTTTCTTTAAGGTAATTCCACAGCTACAGAGCTATCTTTTTCCAAGGGAAAAAAAGACAAATGTAGGGGTTAACCATTTTGGGAAACATTGTCCTCTTCGACAAATTTACAAATCACTAGTTTGGTCCACGGTATAGGCCACTTATTTCACAAGCAACTTTGTATAGGCCGTGCTAACAAGGGTGAATGGAAGGAATTGACTTACCCTAGATAACCCATAGAAAAACCGAATTCACCACATACAGGATGAGGACCCGAGATCCAAAGTATAAATATGATTGAATTATATCACAAATCCTAAGAAATATACGAATATAGCTCCAAGGAACCGCAGAAGTAAACAACATCAACTACTTGCTCTATCTTTGTCATGTGCATGTGTGTCCTAAATAAGTATATGCATATGTATGCAAAAGGAGTTATACAATAATTCTTAGTCATTATCCATGTCTGTGGGAAGTACCATTTATATATTAGATTAGGATTTTGAGATATAATTTCAAATTCCTAGAACACCTGTCTAATTTTAATGCTAAGTAGACACCAAAGGCACAAAATAAAAAATACCCAGCGCTTCCATAAGAGAGATATGGTCGATTTCTTATTCTCCTATGTGGTCTTGGGATGTAGGGAGGATCTAGGATTTCTAGGATTGCACAATTGATTGCATGCTAAGAAAATCACAATAAATATTAAGATCTAGTAAGGAATCATATCAAAACCAGGTTACCATTCGATGACTTGATAGTTAAACTGGAGATCTAAAGTAATCTGAAGATTATTTCTCCTCTGAATAACCTATCCAGAGGAGATGATATGAGATGGTTCAAATGCCTATATTAAAAGGAGACAATTTCTTGCAACTTCACTAACTATAGCATTATATATAGTGCATTAGTGGAAACATGCTTTTACTAATATCATGCAGCATAGTAAACAAAAAATGAAACACACTCCTTCCATGTCCTCAGGAATGAAGGATAGAGACCTTCCATGTTTTCAGAAATGAAACATAGAAGGGTTTATCTAGAAGATCTCCACTTTCCTTACGTCAAATCATTTATGCAAATAGTCTATAGAAATAATGTCATGAATGCCATAAATCAAAACTAATTACTTTACTCCCTCTGGTAAAAGGCAACATCATAAACACCAAATGAATATAAATATGACTATAAATACAAGTCCATTTTCAAGAGTAATGCTGTAAGGTAACTTTCAAAAGCTTTCTGGAAATTCGCTAAGAAACTTCCACATGCTAATATGAGAGTAGAAGTTTCTTATTTGAGCAGCATCACTCAGTTGAGTCCACTCAATCACTCGATCACACTTGATCAATTAACTAACTCGAGCAATCATCACTTAATCAATTGAAGGAAATGAGAGCTAGTCTTATCCAGTGTGAGGTGGTGGTGGAGAGCACCCAGGCTTCTAGCAAGTCTATTGTGAACTCCAAACTTCTCCACAGGGAGGAGCATAACGGATAGATGGGAACAAAACAACAATATTAAAAGTAACATATAAACAAGACATTGTTCATTTTCGATTGACTTTGAATGCATGAGTTTCAGAATTGCATGATGAAGTCGCAAAAGCATGCCCAAAATCTTTATACCTCTAAGCTCAACCAAGGTTTTGAACTAAATGAAAATATGATAGTCAGACTGCTCATTCCACATATTCACAACACAACATCTCATTTCACATGCAACAGAGATTATATAATATTGATGTATTACAAAATCAGAAATTGTGCCCATGGCATATAATGGCAACTTGTGCCCAAAATTTTAAGTAATTGTAAACATGTATCCCAAACATAAAAAAATTATAAACTATGTCCTGATCTAAGTATAAATATTCAATAAATCAACTATTCTCAGTTGATACAACATCACTGAAATCACTAGTCACACAATATAACCACTAGTCACATAGTTCAATGTCATCCTTATGCCAAGGCATGAAGCTCCACAAAGCATCTTCTGGATTATATAATGCACTACTGGGATGTGGTAGAGCTATATTTCTAAATAGAGGATCTAAATTTTTTGTCGGTTTCACAATATAATATCCTTTTCGAACAGGGACACGGTGTACCATTGCATTTGGGTCAGTCTTATGTATTGTCACCCTTGCAACTTTAACCCTTGAGTTTAATGCAATGAGAACGTATTTCTTTCCTTCCAACCCCAATTGGGAAGTTGGTTTCAACTCATTAGTATTATCTTGACGCTACAAATAAATGAGACAAAGTAATATGCATGGAAATAAGAAGTTAAACATTGATGATCCTAGATTAAATAATTACAAACTTACCGTAATTGGTGTTTTCATTTTGTCAATTTGTAGTTTCGATGGAACCATTGGTGTTTTTTGTGCCAAATATTGATCATATTTTGATGCATGGCTCTACACCCAATAGACAATGATTTCTAATATATTGATAAAATAAAATAAAATTGAACTAAATTACGAAATTTTTCAATACTTACTAGGGATGATGGAGTATGCATTGAAGTTAATTTCTTTTGTTTTAGTCTGTTCATAGGGGTTGTTATGTCCCCTGTATTACTATGTCAAGGAAAAAAAATGTAATATATATATATATATATATATATATATATATATATATATATTCAAAATATGAAAATAAAATATTATTTAAAATAATAATTAAACAACTAACCTCCACCATAGGCATGATTTCAACATGAGCATTTTGTACAGTAGGACACTATTCATATGAGCAATCAGATATTAGAATTCAGATCATTAGTGTGAAAATATGTATATTGACACACGATTAAAGAATTGGACACTAACACTTTCATTGTTGACCACATTTTCTCTCTCCATATCTTCTACTCTTTTCAGTAGTTCAGTTATTGTTGTTTTTCAAAGATGTGATTCCCTTGACCATGGACCATCACGATTCCCATGGACCATCACTCTTGTCATGGACCATCACTCTTCCCTTGACCATCACATAACATGAATCCACATAGAAAATATCTAGTCTACATGTGAGATATGGTGATCATGGGCCTTCCTGGAGTAACGACATCTAACTAGAAAACGTTATATTTCATTTGATTTACTCTTACAAAGAGGAAACATACTAGTACCTTTCCATGTGCATCTCATTAAAAAATCCCATGTGATTACTTTGTTTAATAGGTCCACCACATAAATAGGACGACCTTCAAGAATGATTTGTAAACTTTGACCATCACAAATTTCCCTCAATCTCTCAATTGTTTAAAAACATGACAGTATGCCCAAAACACACTATGTAGCTTCCATCAGTAGGGTTTTTAAACGACACCAATATATATTCTTCAAATATAATTTTGAAAAATTATAATATACATATTGAACCAATCTATTCCATCTACCAATTAACATTTGTCTATGGGGCTCATGGTCTTTGAATAGTAACCCAAATCATTGCAAAGGGACTGTGTAGGGAATCCTTAGACTACATGTGATATGGCCACCACATTGAGTAGGGGCACACTAGGGATGGATCTTGAGGACCATTCCATGATATAAGGAAAACTATAAGAGCTTCTACTATCATGGTCCATGTGTAGGTCCCTACGCATATTTACTTTACCTTACAAGTGAGATATGGTATCCATTTCAATATTTGTAACATTGATCATGATGGTTCTTATGGCCTATACCATGGCTTGTGAACTAAATTTAGGGTCTAATGCCACATTAATTTTCTATGATGTTGATGGTCCATGCATGTTAACCTAGCCTACCACATAATAACTATGTATGGAATTTCTAGCCTACATGTAACATTAATTCCCTTTGTGGCTCACGAGTGATGCATTGTAAGGACTTAAGACATCACATAATCTCCATAGAGGGAATATTCTTTCAACTACAAGTGGGATATGTTGGTGGTTTGTGGTTTCGTTCATTATATTGAAAACCTCATAGAGTCCTTAGGGATTAAAGCATGGGTTTCATTCCTAACTATTGTTAAGTCCCTGAGAACCATCAATGCAACATTTACGAGTCTGGATTAGGTGGACCATTTATGTGTGTGGTTTAGGTGTAAGTCCTTAAGACCCATCAATTCAAAATAATGATTTAACAATTGGAAGTGGTAATGGTTTACCCAACATGGTTGGTGAAGGCAATGTTAATCATAGCCCCAATAATGAGAGTACACATAATGATTGTATGGAAAATCATTTTTCTAATGATGACCATGCCCATGTACAAGAATAGATAACATTGAACCCAATGTAAGAGAGATTCTAAATTCCATTAATATGTGAACTAATGGATAACCTCATGACAACAATATTCTACATATGACAAGGACACCAAGTTTACTCGGGTGCACGATGCTCCATATTGCAATATTTGTTATCCCTTGTTAACTTAAAAGTTGACCATGGATGGGAAAACAATAGTTTCACTGACCTTATATAGTAAGTGTGTTTTTTTACCGAATGGAAATTTCAAGTTTATTATCAATAAAAATTTCCAAAATTTTAATGTCACTCTAAACTCTATCTTATCATTGTTGATGACACTGTTAGAGGTTGTTATCAAGCATACACCTTCCAATTAATAACAAATTGCCTAAATCACAATAAGATCATGTCATTAACAAAGGATTTAGCAATTGATGTTTCCAAGTGGAATGATGCATGTCCCAATGACTACATGCTATATTATGGAGATGGCAAGGAATCTTTAGATTAGTGCCAAAAAATGTAGTGAGCGGAGCTACTATATAAGTGCATCATAAAAACGGTAGGACAATAGGTACTTTGCTAGATAACTTTAGCCCCACAATTTGAGAGGTTATTTGGATGCAAGGGAATGTCAGAGCTCATGGATTAACATGTGAGTAGAAGGATCATAGATGGTGTTATGAGGATGCCAGCTATGGATTGGTATGGCATGATATTGAGGAGAAGTGGCAAGTTTTCAAAGATGAACCATAGAATGCAATAATATCATTAGCATTGGATGGTGTGAATCCTTATGGAAATCAATCAACACAATGGTCTACATGTCCAATACTTGCTATCAACAACAACATACCCTCATGGTTGTTAACAAAAAAGGAAAATGCTATGTTGACACCGATCATACCAGGTTGTACTTTATGGAAATGAATAGTATTGAGTCCATGTGCTAATGGTAAGTAATTAATGATGCAAATTACAAATTGAAGTTATTTTTTTACAGGGCCAAATCAACCTAAACATATGGGCACATACTTCGAGCCTTTAATCAGTGAGTTATTGATGGTCTGGTTATAATTTTTAATGAAACAGTTCTTGTGGTTATAATTGTTTTGTTTTACAACATGGTATTAGAGTCATGTGCTTTGATTTTGGAATATTCAAGAGATTTCATCTTGAGAGAGTTTAGACATGTGGACTTTCCTTGTGTTTCCTAACCATACGGGAACTTAGAGACGATGAATTTTCAACTTTCTTAGTTCTATAAGAAGGAAGAGACAATTACATATAGCCATGATAAGCAGACCAATATTAGTCAATGCAAAATGAAACCAAAGCCATTGATTCTCTATATCTTTGGATAAAGGAGGAGCAAAATGAAACCCTTCATCATTGTTGAGTGATGTCGAAGATCCAACAACAACATGGAGTTCTTGTTCTCAACTCAAAAGATAATCCTGTCAAGATTCGTAAGTGCTTGGATGACATGCAATGTTGAGTTTTACAAACTAAATATTTTTTTAATGCAAATGTAAATGTTCTTCTTCTATTGAGACTAATAGACACATAATGTCTATAAAATGAAATCCATGCATTATAATAGAGGGGGAAATTCTATGAGAGGAAATGCCCTTTATGCTTCCTGAAGAAAAATTGGTTGTCTTGTTGGAATGGAATTGTCTTTGTTATTTTCCTATTCATTTTCCTTTTTATGTTGACTACAAGTTTCATATTTTTCATTAAATGATGTGTTATGGTGCATCATGAATTGTCCATGCAAGTTTGGTAGGTGCATTGAATACATATATTAGTATAAGACTTAATTGTTTATGTTAGTTACGTGAGATGTTAGTTGTTAATTGTTTATGCTAGTTGCTTAGTATATATGTTCATAAAATACATAAACTGTCACTATGGTCACATTATGAGATTTAGCGGTAAGGGGACTTAGGGGTTAGGGGGTTAGCTAGGGTTAGGGGGCTGCATTTAGGTGGATTAGAGGCTTAGGGGTATAGGGGGTTAGGGTTTAAGGGATTCAGGGTTAGGCATTTTAAGGGTTATGGGGTTAGAGGATTTGGGATTAGGGGGTTGGATATGATTCCTTTTATAATATTTATTTATGGTCGTATGCCCTTTTTCTCCCCATTTGTCTTTTTTATTTTATTTTTGATACTATGTCTAGAGGGAACAAGGAAAATGAACAAGCATTGTATGTAGAGACCCTTAGTATTATTATTTTCTTTTGCACACTTTGGGATTGATTTTGTGTTATTATGTGATGTATTTATTATGCTTTATAGATAATATATTTTAAACATTTTACGTTTAAAGGAAGTGTGACCCAATTTTTGTTGAACTAGTGGAGTTATTTTTATTAGACAGGACACACAATTTTAGTTAGGTTGATATTAGCTTATATACAAGGGATATATATAATATATCCATAAAACATGGAATAATAACATGCATTTAATGTGTATTTTTCTTATTTTTTAGCCTCAAATAGAGCTCATTTGTTGAAAGGTGGGTGATAGATTGAAGATGGTTTGTTGGGTTTAGATGGACATGAAGCTAAAGAATGCAACATTTTTATTGACAAGTTGAAATTGAGTTTCATTTACTTAAAGGAGGAGGAAGATACCTTGGTTTAGTCATGGAAACATACTAGAAATTATACTACAAGCCTTCAATACAAGGCCATGTTCTTGAATGAGGACTAAGAAGTAGAGTAAGTGAATGAGGACTAAGAAGTAGAATATGTGGTGTATTCCTTTGTGGAAAACCACTACTCCTCTAAAAAACAAATTGTTGCAGTGGATGGAACTATATAACAAGGTGTTGACTTGGGGTATATTCAAGAATATATCTTGGCATGGAGCACATTTATGAGGTTTATGTAAATTATTGGAGGGATATCTTTGAAAATTTAAATCTTTTTTGTTGGCTAGTCATTTTTCCCTATAAAACTAAATACCTTAAAAAATGAAAATAATTACAAGTTGAAATTAACATTGCTTAATATTTCTATATATTATTTATATTATTAAAAATACTTAGAATCATAATATACCTTAAAATCACTTTACCACTCAACACCAATATGTCTATACCAATGGTGGTTCTTCATGGCCATTTTGCTTCATGTATTACACTTGGATTTAGAATGCGAACACTTTTGCAGAACAGAAGGATATACCCGAGATAACGGTGGATTCCCTATTGCAGATCATGGTCGAGGGTTTTTATGCAATGAAGTGAAGCTTCATATAGTTTCTGGTTTATTGAGGACAATGGCATCAGTGCAGACAAGAGGATACGAGAATGGATCAGAGAATTTACAAGGTAGGGAAAGAGCAGGCTGAGGCCAGGGTCATGGCCACCGAGAATGAAACCCTTGCCCCATTATACAAATCACAACCCTACCCTACAGTGATGAAGACTTAGGCTAATAGGACCAGATTTAGAAGTAACATGTTTGGATCTAAGAAGATGCTTGAATAAGAGTAAATGGAGTTGGAATTCATGCAATTCTAAACATGGTGACGAGATTGGTGTTGATGGACAGAAATTGAAATGGTCAAATATTGGTATTGATCTTCACGTTGAGTCTCCACTCCCTCCAGAATGGCAGCAATTTTTAGACCTTCAAGTTTGTTTCCTTCTATGTTTTTCTTGATTACCTATTGTGTTTTTTGTTTATTCATGGTTTTTTAATTGTGGATGTGGTGGAGATGAAATGGCTCAAATATCCTTGCAAGCGTGAAGCACAAGCTGTCCAGGGGAACTTGGGAAATTCAATGTGAGAAATAAAACCACCAGTTATCGAGGAAAATGAAGAAGGGAATGAGAGATTTTAATGTTTCCATGCTTGTGTTTGCTTGCTGTCATTTTACCTTTGGGGGGTAATTAATCACTGCATGATGTTGTTGTTGCTCATTGCAGTCCTCAAAAGATGTGGGGATAACATGTTTGTTGTTCATATTCCTTCTATGTATTCGTGCTAATGAGGATTGTTGTTGTCTGGTGCCCAATACATATATCCAAAAATGCTTTCTCTTCTTCTTCATGCCTATACTTCATTGTGCCTCCTCTGTAACTGTGAATGATAATGTGTTGGTCTTGGTATATGAGGTCTGCAATGCATAAGGGGAATTTGTTGGGTGTGTTTTGTATCATGGCAATTATGGGTATGAATAACACCTTTGCAACACTCTCCCCAAGCGGTGTAAACCCAGAAGGTAGGTATAACACATTGGATATATATCCATAAGGGTTCTAGAGTTTTCTCTAATGAGTTTTGATAGCTGTGTTTTCTCAGAATGTTTTGTTGTGGGCTTTGTTGCATTTGTTGCTCTAATGAGCATTAAGAGTCTGTTGATTGATCCACACAAAGTAATGGATAATTGGGATATCAATTCTGCAGATTCCTGTAGTTGGAGCATGGTGTCCTATTCTACTGATAACTCAGTTACTGCACTGTTTCATCTCCTCATTCAAACTTGGGTTGCTCTCCATTATTTGGTTTTCCCTTAATATAACAACTTGTTCCACTGACTGGCTGTTGCAAATAACATATTCATAATGTTTATCTTTGATGGTGTCTTCTAGGTACATGGCTGAAGACTAATTTGATTTGAATGTTACTGTGTGGCACAAGGGATTCCCCAGCCAGAACCTGTCAGGGACATTATTTGCAAGCATTGGGAACCTCGCCAAACTTATGTCTGTGTAAGATAACGAACACTAATGAATTGGGAGGATTTTAATTATGAGCTTTATGGCATTTTTCTTGTAATTAACTTTTCCAAATTTGATATTTAAATAGCTAAATTTTGAGTTGGAGTTTGAAACTTGGATATTTTTTTAAGAGGATTCTGCAGAATAATGACATATTATGACCTCTTCCTGAAACAATACAGAATATTGGAAAGATTTAAACACTAGACCTCTCCAACAATCATTTCAACGGTGTTATACGCACTTCATTAGGATAACTGAAGAACCTCAAGTACCTATGAGTGTAAAATGTTCTCCATTTCATCTCATTAGCATATGTCGATATTGGTTAATGTTGGGTTGGATCCTGATTCAGTTATTGGTTATTTTGGACAATTTAGGAGGTTGAATAAGAACAGCCTTAACGTACCATTTCCTGGATCACTAGCCAACATCTCTATGTTGGCATTTATGTACATTTCTACACTCTTCCTTCATTTCTAGGTGGATATGTGGGATATTTCCCATTCAAGTGTTCAATCATATCAAGTTTAGTTTTGGGATTTAACCCCTTTTTTGCATTGCAGGGATTTTTCCTACAACAATCTCAGTGGGCCAGTCCCAAACATTCATGCCATGACCTTCAAGTAAGAACAACTCGGTCGAATAAGTCGTGTTTAATGTATTGTGTATTGTGGATTATTGCAATGACATATCACTATTTTCATCAAAATGTGATATGGATTCATGTTTCTTTTTAACACTATTTCAGTTTTACCAAACATGGCAACATGACATGAAATCTGTGTATTCTTTGATTTTGGGTGACTTGCTATTTTTAGCAAGTTTCTATTTTCAAGAGGTTGTATTAGCATGTGGGGGCTTGTCATGTAAGCAAAGCACCTTTACATTCATATATTTTTGGTGATTGTTTGGTATACAAATTAGGGTGTGCATGCGACCTTCCTGTGGGTGTTTTTGACATCCAAGCTCGGGAAAGGTAGAACACACAATGGATAACTTTCCTCTGATATTATATTGGTAGAAAAACATACACTTTTGAATCTTTGACTGCTTCATAAAAAAAAAACTTATTTTTGGTAGTTTGCTAGGTAGGTATAACGTGCGTATGGTATTATATTGGGCCATGGCAGAAACATAGGTACTTTTGACATGCATGTGGTTACTTCATGAGCAAGGAAACTCTGATTTCTGGTGCTTTGGTGGGTGTTTTAGGTTGCATGTGGTCATATAGGGATCTTGTTGAATTTTAGCATTAGCATGAATTCTTTAAAAGTTTTCAGACTGTAAGATAACAAAAGACAAGTGCATTAGAAACATCAACAATGTCACACATGTTCTACCATCTATATTTATTAGTTTTATTGAATATGGGGAATACATTAGGTGAAAGGGTTCCATTACTCTTAGCTCATGGATATAATTGAAACATGTATCCATTTGATGCTGTAACAATAATAATAAATACATTAAATATTAACTAGTGATATGTAATACTAGGTTAAGGGACGTGGACCTTCCTTCATGGCTGTCCACACAATATATAAGGGTGGCTACAAATTGTAATCTATCATCTATCATACATCTTATTTTACATTACTTGCCCTTTATGGCATTTATACGTTACTTATACTGGTTATTCTATTATTGAGAAACTTTGTTCCTTTTAGATGCTTATGATTAATTACATTGAATACGATCACCCCTTAGCTCTGTAAAGGTTTATGCTACTAGTATAGGTACTTTATAGGAAGTAAATATTATACAAATATTATGATCATACTTACATTCTAGAACATTATCATACTATATGTCTACCTATTACTAGGTCAATACATAGTTGTGTCCTATGCAATTACCATTACCTCATTGGTTTAACAAATGTGGTATGCTTACTATTCTATAGAGCTTTGTGATGTGTTTGATATGATGAACTAGCTTGGAATTGGTGAATTGGGATCATACTAATAGATAGTAGTGGTTTCGGTATTACGCATGTGTTACTATTGTATGGATTTGACTATCATAGCTTGAATTGGAGATAGGTATGTAGTAAGTATTCAATGATGCTTACTCTATCCTGACAATGCAACGAATACATTGCACTCATAATAGTTATAGTGTAATGATATTACTAATGCCATTTAATAAAACCCTTGAAGCTTACATGATACAAGGCACATAGCTTGTATATTCCATAGTGCATCGTAGATAGCTGTTGTTTGTGCCACCTTGGTAGTTCGATGCTATAAATGCCAAAAAGGACACGTCGGTTCATTAGTGCGCTCTAAGTGCTCTCCTTACTTATCCCATGATTCTCCATAAGATTAATTTAGTGATTATAGTACTAAATCATAGTTGTTACACAGAGAGAAACACATTATTGAATTCATGTGTTCTTTGGTCGCTACCATGAGAGGAAATAATCCATAGATATTTATCCAAGCAAGGCATTGTGGTGTTTCTAGTATCAATAACCTAGTTACACAACTTTTACACTTGCATGGGGCTGTATTGATGAGGAGAATACACAACATAATCATGATACCATCTCATTTGAGAGATGCAACATTACTATTGATGTTCACAGAAATAAACAAATCACGTTGAACTGGGAATCACCTTCACAATTTGTTCTTATCTTAACAAACCCAAACTCAAATTTTGTGCTAGTATTATGTGTAGAAATGGTCAGTTGGTTGGTATAACAAAAGAAAATTATGAGGTATTATAAAAGGATCATCAATGAACAAAGCACTTCCTCTTGTTTCAAAGTTTTACCTGAACTTAAAGGGTTTGATGATTTTTATGTTGTTGCAATATAATGTCATTTTATAACATGGCTGAGCTTTAAAGAGGTAGTTGGATTTGTTATTGTATTGGTTACATACAGATGGGTGGAGAGCTTACTGATTTTGTTATTGTGCTTCACAATTATAAAGAAGGCGAAGCTTTTAGTAGTCAAATACATTTGTCTTTTGGTGCCGGTTTAAGTGCAACAACTAGATTTTCGGGAAGAGCTACAAAAGCAGATATTTGAGCTAGTAATGCTGGATTCGCTTCCTGTTACACATAAAACTATAGCAAAGGTTTGATTTTTTATTTGGCTTTATTCTTCATATATAACACATTTTAGAGGATATTTGTTATGCAACTTCAATTACCCTGAAAAGAGTCTAAATTGAGAGCATCATTTAATACCGTAATATGTGAAATTCTAAATCATATGTTGCAGAGCTTTGATTCCTTGCTTGTATATTAAATGGTTTATTCTCCTACCCTTGGAGTAGCTTGCCAAAGTCAGCTAGCAGTAATCTAAGTTATTTTGTACATTATTTGCATCATGATTTTGGATGCATGAATGCCCAATTTGGGTTTGATTTTTATCAGCAATGTCACTGCGAATTCCTTCTATTCCCACACTAGTGCTTTGGAGCCATTGACTGTCTACTTTCTCAGGCAACATTGCTTTTAATGGTTTTTCTCTGTATGGAGTTGTTTTCATGCACTGAATATTGGTTGTAATATACAGAAATCAAAATACTATTGTTTTGAACCCATATATGAAATGTTTTACCTCATTTTGGGTGCACATGGGAGATCCCTCGTTCTTTCAGTTTTGCATGGCAAGATCTAGAGCATTTGGGTATTTTTTATTTAGGTCATAGGTATGATATAATACTTCAAATATCTCCGTTGGCATGGTCTGGACTATGAATTTCATCAATGTAAATGGGATCCATACTAGTTGTATGCATGGAGTGTTAAGGCGATCTATTCGTAAGCAAATAAGATTCATAACTACAAGCTGTAAGTGTAATTTCTATGTAAGATTACAATCTTTTGAGATAGGATCATATACAATATATATCATAGTGGTTATGTTCAAGCTTACCTATATAATCTTACCATATTTTGATATAGGATCATATACAATATATATCATAGTGGTTATGTTCAAGCTGCTCTTATGTTGAATGCTCTTCTATGATGGAATGTATCTATTAGATTTTATCATTCAAGCTAGCATTATATTAGGATCTTTAACTGAGAGAATAACAAGCACAACAATCAAACACAAGAGACAATGAACACAATGTTTTTCCTCGGGGAAACCATAAATGGAGAAAACCCTGCAACTTCCTCTGAGATAGAATCAACACCAAAAGTAAAACCCCAAAATAGTAAGATGATCTCCCTACAGCAGTAGCCTCTTTCTTTCTAACCCCGGCAACTTCTTCTCTCTCAGCTATGCGCTACAACTGAGTGTGATTGAGTGTGTGATAAATAGAGAGGCTCACTCTCTATTTATACTAATTCTCGACTTGACAATAACTCACTAGGGTCGACTTCTCTAGGAGAGTCTAATGACCCTATTGCCCTGGAACTACGCGAATTTAACCCTTGAATAATAGGAGGGTTACCCACAATGACTTGACATAACTTGTTTACATTATAGAACCTCCCGATAGGAACATCGGGGCATGACATGACTCAATTACATTACAAATACTTCCCAGAATAAACATCAGGGTACAATACATGAAATATACAAGTGAATACATTCTGAAGTTACATATACACCAACACTCCCTCTTAACTAGGAAGGTATTCTCTCGACACAATTTTTCAGCACTGGTATTCTTCTCTGGATCATCTCATCATCTGCATCTTCAAGTCATCTTCATCTTGGATCTGGATCATCACTGGATTTGGATCATCATCACTAGATCTGGATCATCACTAGATTTGGATCATCACTGGATCTGGATCATCACTGTTAGATCTGGAGCATCACTTGATCTGGATCATCTCAAAGACATCATCACTAGATCTGAATCATCACTTGATCTGGATCATCACTGGGTCATCATCATAGGTGCTATCTCATTATTCTTCTTGTCACAAGAAGTTCTACAGAGCCAGCCCTTTTTCATGTTGGTTGTAGGCCTAGCCTCCTTGTAGGTCTTCTTTAACGCTTATATCTAACCCTAAGTCAAAATGGCCAGCACTCACATTTGACCATGAGAGGAACACATCCAACACCATGTCAGAAAGGCACAACACTTACATTCACCAGCATGAGAGGACACAACTACTATCATCTGTGAAAAGGCACAACACTCACATCCACCAGCATGATAGGACACAACTACTATCATTTGTGGAAAGGCACTACACTTACATCTAACCTTGACACGTCAGAAAGGCACAACACTTACATTCACCAGCATGATAGGACACAACTACTATCATCTGTGAAAAGGCACAACACTCACATCCACCAGCATGATAGGACACAACTACTATCATCTGTGGAAAGGCGCTGCACTTACATCTGACCTTGACTTGTCAGAAAGGCACATCACTTACATTCACCAGCATGATAGGACACAAATACTATCATCTCTAAAAAGGCACTGCACTTACATCTGACCTTGACTCGTCAGAAAGGCTCTCAGTCCCAAACTAAGGGTTCCTGGTAATTGACTAAGTGCCTCCATTTAGAGAATGGCAACAGCCCTTATATCTGATCAAGTGGGAACATATCCCTCAATCACGTCAGAATGGCCTTGCACTTATATTTGATCATGTGAGACTACATCCCATAGTCATATCAGAATGGCCCTCAGTCCTAGACTGAGTATTCCTAGTAAATGACCAGGTACCTCCATTCAGAGAATGGCAATAGCCCTTATATCTGATCATGCAGGAACCAATCCTACAGTCACATCAGAATGGCTTAGCACTCACATCTGACATGGAAGGAACCAATCCTCTCACCATGACAGAATGGATTAGCCCTCACATCTAACCATGGAAGGAACCAATCCTCTCACCATGTCAGAATGGCTCACAGACTCATCTCTTCCCCTTGGGGGAAACCTCAATCTGGAGAACACCAAGCTTCTCCTTGAAGTACTCAAACTTCACTCTGGCCAATGGCTTCATCAACACATCAGCTATCTGTTCGTCTATCGCAACATACTGGAGCTTCACTGCTCCTCTCTGCACCATATCCCTGATATAGTGATACTTGATCTTGATATGCTTCGACTTGTCATGGAACACCGGGTTCTCCAACAACTTCACACAACTCTGGCTGTCCCAATATATACAAGTACCATCCAACTGGAGATCAAATAAATCAGATAGTAGCTTCCTCAGCCATACTGCCTCACAACTAGCTGAACAAGCTGCGACATACTCTGCTTCAGCTGTACTTAGTGCCGCACAGGATTACTTCCTGCTAAGCCAAGAGATCACACCTAATCCCATACTGAAGCAACACCCTGAAGTTCTCTTCCTATCGATGGCACTGCCTACCCAATCTGAATCAACATAACCCTTCAGATTAATCTTCTGATTTGCCTTATACTTGAGCCCATAATCAACTGTACCTCTCCGGTATCTCAGAATATGCTTTGCAGCAATCAAGGGAACATGTCTTGGATCTATCAAGAATTGGCTCAAGGTGTTCACAGCAAAGCAAATATCTGGTCTTGTGTTCGTCAGGTACATCAGGGACCCAATCATTTGATGATACATCGTAGCATCAACCGACTCTGATGAAGCATCACTCAATAGCTTCAGGTTTGATGCCATAGGTGTGGTCATGGCCTTGTAGTCCATCATCCTGAATCTCTTTAGGATCTCTACCGTATATTTCCCTTGTCCCAGGGAAATTCCATCTGCATTCTACCACACCTCCATGCCTAGAAAATAATGCATCATACCCAAGTCCTTCATTTCGAATTCGGCAGCAAGCTTCCTCTTCGTATCAGCAATCAACCCGTCCATACCTATTACAAATACATCATCTACATACAGTAGGAGTATCACTGGGTTTCCATCTTTAACCTTGTAGTAAAGGTTGGAATTTGCTTTACTTTTGGTAAAGCCCAAACTGGATAGAAAGCTGTCAATTATGCCGTACCATGTCCTGGGTTCCTGTTTCAAACCGTACAGGGATTTCTTCAATCTACACACATGAGACTCCCTGTCATGTGTCTCAAAACTGAGTGGCTTCTCTACATACACTTCCTCTTCCACCACACCCTTCAAGAAAGCAGTCTTGACATCCATTTGGTGTATCTTCCATTTCATCACTATAGCTAGAGTAAGTATTGATCTGATGGAAGTGTATCTGGCTACAGGTGCAAAGGTTTCTTCATAATCTATTCCTTCTTTCTATGAGAAGCCATGAGCCATGAATCTTGCTTTATATTTCTCTATGTTGCCATTTCCAACATGCTTGATCTTGTAGTTCCATTTGGAAGATACAACAAACTTCCCCTTTGGTCTTAGGACAACATCCCAAACATCATTCTTCATGATCGATTGATACTCTTCAATCATAGTATCCTTCCATTCTTTCCTTTCTGCCGCTTCTTCATAGTTGGAAGGTTCTTTATTGATAAAGTCACATAATAAAGCTACATACCTGGAGCAGGACCTGGTCCTCTTTCTTTCTTTGTGATTCTCTTCTGGAGCCCCATATCTTTTTGCACCTTGGATAGCTTCTCGTACCCAAGCAGGTTTCCTCTTGTGAGGATTTTTCTCCTAAGGTGGATCTATAGGTTCTTGTCTTCAAATTCTCGATCTTCTTCTTGATATTCTTCGTTCATGGTTGTGTCATGAATTCTGGGTGCTTCTGTTTCTTCAGGTTCTTCAGCAGGTCTCTTTCTGGATTTTTTGTAAGCCGAGTCTTCGTCAAATGTTACATCCCTGCTGATGTCAATCTTCTTGAATCCCTGGAAGTATATTATGTAAGCCTTCGAGCTTTAAGAGTATCCCACAAATATTCCCTTCTTTCCTAAAGGATCTAACTTTGTCCTCTTTTCTTTCGGAATGTGTATGTACACTGGACAGTCGAATATTCTGAGATGGCTGACTTCTTGTTTCTTGCCGAAAAAGACTTCTTTAGGGGTTTTGTTCTTGATTACTCTGTGTGGAGTACGGTTTTGTACATACATCGCTGTTATGGCAGCTTCTGCCCATAGATGCATGGGAAGATCTTGATCATGAAGCATAGCCCTTGCAGCTTCCATGATCGTTCTATTCTTCTTTTTTGTAACCCCATTCTGTTGTGGATTATATGGAGTGGATAAATCCCTCTTATTCCATGAATCTTTGCATAACTCTTTGAATTCATTTGATGTGAATTCTCCGCCATTATTTGATCGAAAGGTCTTGATCTTCTTTCCAGTGTGGTTCTCGATCAAGGCTTTGAATTCCTTGAACTTAATGAAAACTTCATCTTTGTTATTCATAAAATATATCCATGTCTTCCTAGAAAAATCATCAATAAAGGAAACATAGTATACATACCCACTTAAAGAACTGGATGACATTGGACCGCATACATCGGAGTGAATGATTTCCAAGATTCCTTTTGCCTTGCTCTCGCTACTTGGAAATGTCTTCTTTGTGTTCTTTCCTTTCGCACATCCTTTGTAGACTCCATCATGTTTTGCCTGAATTTCTGGAAGACCTTCAACAGCTTTGCTTGCAAGTGGTAGTGCTATGTAATGCACATGTGCAAGCCTTCTATGCCAAAGTTCATTTGGCTCTACTATGTCATGGACCAAAGCTTGTTCTGGATGGCCCTTCAATTTTTATAGACCTCCCTCTTGTTCCCCAATCACTACTGCATCATTAGTAGTCTTTCCCTTTGGCCACATGATAACTTGGCCATCTATAAATGCAACTCTCATGCCTTTTACATCTAATGTAGATATGGAGAGGAGGTTCTTCTTTAGTCCTGGTACAAACAATACATCTTGCATCTTCATAGACTTTCCAGAGTCTAGCTTATAGGAGGATTCCCCAATACCTTTTATTGGATACTGGTAGTCATCTCCAAGTTTCACCTTATGGGGTGATTCATGTTCTAATAGTTTCACAAAGGACTCTTTGAATCCTGTCATATGTTTGGAAGCCCCACTGTCTATAAGCCAATCATTCCTTCCATGTGTGATGTTTCCCGTGAGAGCAGAAATCAAGACATATTCTTCATCACTTGAAGAATCATCACTTTCTTGTCTAATTCTCTTTGTGGAAGGTTCATCATCCTCTGCAGCATGAGCATGATGTCTTCTCTTGTTTCCCTTTTTCTTATTTTGTCTTTTAGGACAATCTTTTGCAAAGTGTCCTACTTCATCACATGTATAACATCTGATTCTAGACAAATCTTTTCTAGTGTTATATTTATAGAAATTCTCACCTCTGGAGTGATGAGAACTTCTTTTGCTTTTCTTGGAGTGAACTGTGAGAGCTTGATCTTCACTTCCCATCTTTTCTTCTTGAGCTTCTATCCAAGCTTATTCTTGAGAGCATTCTTCCCATAGGCTACTAAATTTGAATAGCTTCTTTTTGGCACATATCCCTTGAATAAAGGAGTCCCATGATCTAGGGAGACCATTCAACGTGGTCATCACAATCTCTGCATTCTCCACTTCTTCATCTACTGCTTCTAGCTGTTCCTTGATCTAAGAGACCCTTGTAAAGTAAGACTGGATGGTCTCTGCATTTTGAATCTTTACATTCTTTAGTTGGTTTCTCAGAGTCATCTTCCGATTTATGTTCTTCCCTTCAAATAGTTTGGTCAGGGCATCAAACATAGCTTTAGGTGTCTTTAGGGAGGACACCCGTGGTATGAGGTGATCCTTGATTGAATCAACAATAATCCTCTTAGCCATGACCAATTTCTTCTTGTGTAAGGCGTTAGCCTAATCTCCCTCTAGAACTGGAACCTCTTCATTGATATAGGAGTCCAACTCATTTTCTTCCAAGACGAGGGAGATCCTATACCTCTAGGCTTGGAAGTTATGAGCTCCCTTAAGATTTTCATCAAGCTTGGTATGATGAGACATCTTAACTGAGAACCTCAAATGGAAATACAAAATATTTAGATCTTACCAGGTCAAGATGTTGTTAACACCCAAAAAGTGTTCACTACCTCATCTACCCCATTACATGGCTCATTTGTCCATTTTTTAACCATATTTCCCTTAAAAATCCCCTTTTTCCTCCAAAAATATCCAAAATTCCTCTAAAATAGCAAAAATCCCACTAAAATGCCTCCAAAAGGCCATAAAACCATCAAAAAGCCTAAAAAGGGAAGAAAAAATATAAAATAATGAGGAAAAGGAGGGAAAAACCCTATACAGCTGCCCTAAACCATATGGTTTCCAAAACCATGGGCCAGCACTCCACCACTGAAAAACTATAAATAGGTGATGGAGACCCCTTATTTGACATCCACAATCATAAGCACCCTCACTCTGCCAAAATAGCTGTTGAAACGCTAGCTCACCCTTGAGCTACTTTCACCTTGAGAGCCCCTTTTGGCCAATTTCCACCATTGGAGAAAGAGAAGGAGCAAGTTGGAGCTTGGAGAAACCCTCTTGGATCACTGCAAAGGGCTTCACCAACCTTCACATTGGAGGTAATATTAATACAAAAAACCATTTTTTATATCTCGTTTTTCTGTTTCATGCACATGTTTAGAGTAGTTTATATTTATATTTTAGCATTTTAATTTACACTTACTGAACTGCTACTAAGGAGTCCCTTCTCCTTAGTAGGTGCTCATTCGCACAAGCTAGGGGTAAAACCCTAGCCACAGTTTTGGCGACTCTGCTGGGGAAAAACCCTAGCCACAGTTTTGGCGACTCCGCTGCTTGTTTAGTTTTCTGCAATAATTTCATGTTTTTCTTTTCGGCTGTCCCTTTCGGCCGCCGTAAACCGCATCTTTTCCCTCTGCAGTCGCGTCCCGACCGCGTCTTTTAGGCCTTTACCTACAACCCGACCGTGGCTATCAGACTGTTTCTGGCGCCTTGCCTACGGATTCAAGTCTGTTACCTACGATCCGACCGCGGCTAATCAGCCTATTTGCTGCGATCCGACTGCGCCTGTCGGCCATTTTCCCACGTCCCGATCGTGACTTTCAGTCCCTTTACTGCGACCCGACCGTGTTTGTCTGCCCTTTTCCCGCGATTCGACTGTGCTTTTTTCCCTATTTCCTGCGGTCCGATTGCCTTTGTCGACCAGAAAGCCGCGACCTTTCCGCGCCTGTTTCCCTCAAAACCCGCGATCCGACCGCCCGATTTCGCCACAGACCCGCGGTCTAATTTCTGCATGTTTTTTCCTGTTTTTGAACCCAGCCCCTTTGCTGCAATATTTTCTGCATCTACACAGCCATCTGTTCCACCTGCAGCCCTACTTCCCTATAGCCTTTTCTGCAACATCATTTCTGTTCCCTTTTATAGAATCTGTTTAAAATTTCATCATTTTAATTCATAAAATTTTGCATGTTAAAGTTGTGAATTCAGTATTATTGTTAGTTAGAAAGTTGCCCCCTTGTGTGGCACTTCTATTTTGGGTTCATCACCTCACGAGCACTCACTCTGTCACATAATTCAAGTGAGCCTTAAAAAACTACTTAACTCAACCAATATTCTAACCCCACTTGGGGAACACAAAATAATCTTTATAGTTAGGTAGGATCAGGGGGATAGGCTTCCAATAACACCCCTCGGTTACTTACACTTGAGACATAGCTGTTGTCCAATTAGGGAACCAAAATCCCCTAGTACTTTTTGGCATGGTCACAACCAGTTTACTAGAGGGCCTCTCCCTTAGGAGGGTTGAAGTCGCGAGACTGGTTCCGGAGGCCTGAGTGGAATACCGTACTCCATTTAGTAACTGAAGGGCTACCTTTCACAGTTCTCGGGATATCCCTGTATAGGGGTATTGCGGTAAAAGGACCAAACGACAGATCACCTTTCTGGACGTGTCATGAACGAGGTATCTTAGTTGCCATTCTTCTAGGATTGACTACTCGGTGTCCCTCCCGGTAGGGGGATATCTTAGCCACTTGGCTTTCCTATTCATATTGTCTGACTTGGATTTCATCACCTTACAGAGGATATGTCTAGTTGAGTCAGAATACTTTTAGTTAGGTGTTTGCATGCTCCCTTACCTCCTTTTGGTCTAGTGAGTCCACCATTTTTTATTTTTAGGAAACCTGCTGCTTGTTAGTATTCTGACCATTTCTGTTGACACTCCACCTATTGTAGCACAGCTGTTACATTGGGTGTTTTGAGTTGGTTGTTGGCCTGAGTGCCCTATTTTTCGAGCTCTTCTTCTGCACACTCGGTTGCATTAGGGTTTTTGAGCTGTTTTTAGCCTACCTCAACCCACAGATATTTGACACCATCTGTCACCATTGAGTCCCTGAGACATTCTCGCCGCCTTAGGGGAGAGCCCCCACAGCACGGTTCACTTGACACCACCCGTCATCGACACAGATCATCCTCACTTGATACCACTTATCATAGATCTCGAGCCTTCTCACTTGACTCCACTCGTCAGCGGCATAGGACTCCATCACCAGATATTGACGCCCCTTATTTTACCTCCGATTCCGAGCCAGAGTCTGAGAACCCCATTTACATTGCCCCTACTAGCCCCATGGCTGGCATGACTTCCACTCCCGTCTTGGTAGGGACCATTGGTGGCACATCCACCACTACACCAGTTACCACACCTGCTTGGGTACGCCCTCCATGGGGCCCCCATCTATCGTTCCCCTCACGGCACCTATTCCCGCAGTAGGAATGCCTATTCCCACTCCATCAGTGGTTCACACTACCCATGGCGGTGCAGGACCATCCCATACCACCTTAGTTCCCCCACTTGGGGGAAACCTCCCTAACACTACCCCTCCACTTGGGGGCATTAGCCCCAACTTGGTCCAACCCACTACTGTGTCACATCCTTCTTCCAGTTTGCCATTCATGGTTAGCCTCAACCTGCCTGACTTAGCCAGATTGACCAACGACCCTATCCGACATGACCCTGTGTGGCCTCACATGCCCACCAAGCTCCCCTCTGACATCCCTAAGTTCGAGGGCAAGGCAGGTGAGGACCCATAAAACCACATTATGTCCTTCCATCTATGGTGTTCCTCCAACTCCATAGTGGACGACTCTATTTGCCTCCGTCTCTTACAGCGCACCTTCACTGGCTCTGTAGCCAAGTGGTATATCGAGCAACCCCACAGAACCCATAACACCTTTGCTTCCCTTGCCTCAACCTTCCTGTAGTTCTTCCAGTTACCTGTCCGCTATGACGCAAGCGTTGAGATCCTCCTATCATGCAGACAAAACACGGCTACCCACATCACGGACCACATTCATGAGTGGCGTCGACGCCGTAGCTTATGCAAGATCAAATTAGACGACCGTATCTTCCTAGATTGGTTCCTCAAATCCCTTCTTCCTGTCATTGCTAAGGATGTGGCATCTGAAAGATCCCAGTTTGAAGAAGAGGCCGTCCTTAAGGCCCAACAATTCGACCTCATTTACGCCCAGTCGGGTTATCTCTATACCATTATACCTGTCGCCCCTTGCGGTGATTCTTCCTGGCACGATGCGCCGGGGGCATCCCATGCTGCCGATGGCATCATTGGCCGTGTCTCTTCGCATCCTCAACCATTTTCCATAGCACGTCCTACCCCTGGCCCTGACCTTTCGTAGGCTACCTCACAGTCTGGAGCAACCAACTCGTATGCTCCCATGACACATCACCACCATTCCCATGGACCCTCATGTCCACCTCAGTGTTTCGGTCATGCGACTCCCGCTTACGCCCCCCCGGTCGCACCTCAGCCCTACTACCACCAGTAGGCTGCACCAGCTCCCGCGCCTTCACAAGCCCAACCCACTTATTACCCGCCATAGGCAGCCCCTGCGGCAAACCCACAACCCACTCCGCAGCCCTATCAGCAGCCCCCTCAAGTTGCTACACCTGCACAGCCTCCACCTACATATCATCCACCGCAACCTGCTCCAGCACCTGTGCAACCTCAGAATCCACCTGCTGCCCAAGGGCAATTTTACGCCCAACAAAACCCACAGCAAAACCAGAACAACCAACGTAACCAGGGCCAACAAAACCACGGCAGGGGCCAAAATCGTGGAAACAACCAACCTACAGACCAAGCTGGTCAACCCCCTAATCCCCTCGATAATAATAATGCAGCCCTTGCTAATCAAAACCCTGATCGCTCGCCCAAGCAGGCTAAAAACCCCAATTTGCGAACAAACCATCCTTGTTCTATTTGCGGGGTCTATGGCCACTACACACATGCTTGCCCACACTTGGAGTGAGCTCAGCAAATTTGGGTTGATGATGCCCACCGCCAAGGGCATGCGGCTCCTCAAGCACCACCCAACCCCCCTCAACCTCAGCAGCCACCTTTGGTGCCGCAAAACCAATTACCAAACCAAGGCGTAGTGAATACTCAACCGTTGGCTCCCCCTCAAGCCAACGCGCCAACCCAACAACAAATCACTTACGATGCTCCTGATCAACTCATGTTTGACTCAGGTACCCACCACTTGTTGATGATGTCCTCTGATGAGGTCAACCTCCAAACCCGGTGGAACCAATATGGCTCCACCCCTGAAGCCCCTCCCGTCGATAAACCCACTAACGCTCATCCCACTGTCAGGCGTTACGTATACCTCTACCTCCACTAGATGGCACTCCCAAAGCACCTCATTTCCCGCTTCGCCGTATCAACAATAACCCCAATGCACGGGCTACATCAAACTACAACATTGTCGATGACTTAGCCCAATCTCCCGCAGCCATGTCTGTGTTAGAAGTCTTAAAAAACTGCCATTCATAGCGCAAGACTTTACTCTCAGCCATTGGGGCTATCGATCCAAATGATTCGAATTTAATGGCATTTGATTTGGACCAATCCAAACCCCGCATGCCTTCCACTTTGGCGTTCCACGTTTCTGTTTCCGTTCGGAATTTTGTCATCCATCGATGCATTATTGATGAAGGTGCCTCTACATGTGTCATGTCCACCTTCATCTGGCAGAAATTGGGATCCCCCCCTCTCCAGTAGTCCACCACTGCGTTGCGAGCCTACGACGGCCATTCGGCTCAACCACAAGGCCTATTAACTAACGTCCCCGTCCAGCTGGCTGGAAAAACCGTCCTCATCGACATCGAGGTTATTAATGCATAGCTTGATTACAACCTTTTACTTGGCCGCAGCTACATGTATGCCATGCAGGCGGTTGCTTCTTCTGTCTTTCGTACCATGATGTTCCCCCATGGGGGACGTGTGGTCAAGGTCGACCAACTCACCTACTATGATCCCAATGCCCCCGCGGCACCCAAAAATGTTCTCCCCATGGTTGAACAACCTGTTTCGGGTGCCACCACCTCATTTGTTTCCTCTATGGGGCCCGGAGTTTACTCAGACGTGCCAATGACCTCGACCTTCCAATCTATTCCACCCCCGTCACCCGCCACTGACGTGTTCGACCTATGTACCCTGTCCCATCACACGCAAACTCCTACTAATCAACCGCCCTTGTTGCCTAAACCCCCTTTGGTACCTAGTCACATTGGTGTTCCACCCATCCATACCATTCCTTTCCTCATCCCTCCCTCAGGAGTAGTTAGCGCCCCGGTCATGGGTACCCTCATCCTCCCTGGGTTAACCTTAGGATTACCCGTTTGGTATCTTTCGCCTCCCGTTCCCCCACCGACACCAGATGTTGTCCTGCAACTGGTGCAACCCATTGTCACTACTAGTCACCCACCTCTCGGTGTCGCTACCCCGTCATCCTCCACGAACCCCCCCCTCCTCTTACCAAACCCACTGGGGGCAGAGGCCCCCAACCTTACTCTGCTGTCCCACCTCCCAAGACAGTAAAAAACCCCCCTGTGTTTCGTGCTCCTCCCAAATGCTCGCTGTGCGACGAGTTGGGCCATGCGACTCACCAATGTCCTCAGTTACCGGCCATACAGGAACACATGCAAATTCTTGACGACGACCCCAGTATACCGGTTGTCCAACTTGATCCAACCCCTAAGCCTCGCGACAAATCCCTGCGCATTAACCACCCCTGTGCCATATGCGGTGTTTATGGGCATTACTCACATCACTGTCCCAATCTCCCCGATTACAGAGCAGCTCTCTATGAGATGAACAATTTGGACCTTGAGACAGCACCACCCACCATTGAGGAGATCCACCCCCCGATCTCTTCCCCTTCTGGAGAGGATAACACCATTTATATGATCTCTTTCGCCACTACTCCCTCGTCAATCAATTTGACGACACAAACTTTTCGTATTGATGAGGAAATCCTCGAGGCTCTCACTGCCCCGGAGTATCCCTAGGATGACATGCACCATCGTTCCTACTTCCTCCCAGATGAATCCTCCTCTAACACTGCTACCCAATTTGCAGTTGAATCCAAAGACTTCCTTCCCCCCAAGGTCGACTGGTTCAAGGACCCTATTCCTGCTCCTAACGCCTTCGAGGAGTGTAACATGGCCAACATCTCACCTGTCATCCAAATTGATATCGCTGCCCCAGGAAGCACCCCCGAACTCATCACCTTAGGAGCCTCTTGTAGTGAGCAAGAGATTGAGGAATACAAAAAACTCTTCAGAGAATTTCATGATGTCTTTGCCTGGTCCTATACCGAAATGCCCGGTCTTGACCCTGCCATTATAGAGCACCACATTGACACATGGCATGATGTACCCCCCGTTCGTCAGAAACAGAGTCCCATTCATCCCTCAAAACTCCCAGCTGTCAAAGCAGATATTGAGAAACTTCGCAAGGTAGGATTCATTTATCCTATTTCCTATACCACCTGGGTTTCAAACCCTGTTCCCGTTAACAAAAAACAAGGCACCATTAGAGTATGCACTGACTTCCGAGATTTAAACCGCGCCTGTCCCAAAGACAATTTTCCCATGCCATTTATTGACCAGCTCATCGATGTGTGTGCGGGGCATGAAGTCCTCTCGTTCATGGACGATTTTTCCGGATACAATCAAATCCAAATCCGAAAGGAAGACCAGTACAAAACTGCCTTTACTACACCATGTAACACCTCCATCATGCATCATTATCCCATAGCATCTCATCCAAATATATAAAAACCCAAAAAGACTGCATTGCATCAACATTTGCATCCATGTACATAAACCATAAAACCACATTTGTATCCATAGGAGCATCAACATGCCTAATCATACATACATCATGTCGCATCACATAAAATACACAAGGGGCATCCGTCGTTCTCCGTTTTTCACACTTTTTATATCGTCGGATTCATTTTTCTGAGCTCGTTATGATGCTTGAGATCATTTCTCGCTCTTACTTGGTACAATTTCAACATTGTGTCCCGACACCTTGCTGCCTCGATTTGCATGCCACATCGGCCGCCATCAGATTGTTCCACACTTTTTACATGTGCCATCCACTCCTGTCATACTGCCAATGTTTCGTTATTTTGCCACCATTCATTCACCCCGCAAGGAGGCCCACTAGTGTTCCCCCTCACCCTCGTTCCTAGTCATCATAAATGTTCCTTGATTGAACACTTCCTCCTTGCCTGGCCATTCCTTTTGTTTGGTATAATTTTATCCCTTTTTCGGGCCGGACAAGTCCTATACGAAAAAGGCACTTAGGGAGTTTCTGTTAAGCTCTTTTCTGACTCCTAACACAATGAAAAGATCGCCAAGCAATCTTGCTTCCTTTCATGCTCGTTAAAGTACCTGAAAGGGCGTCTATCTGGTATAAGTTTAACCCTTTTCCGGATCTGGTAGACTAATTACGAAAAAGGAATACTCTAGTCACATCGGCTAGAAGAGTTCTTCATTGCATCCTTTTATGCTTCTTCGGGCCTTGGAGACTAACACACGAACAAGCAACCCCCTTGGAGTCTTCTTATCGCTTTCAGACTCTCTAAAATTGAAAGCAACCATGAACATGAACTGTCTTGGGCTCGTAAAATCCACACGACAATACCATTCCATTACTTTAGAGTCTTCTTATTTGCTTTTAGACTCCTTAAAATTGAAAGCACCCACGAGCATGAACTGTCCTGGGCTCGTAAAATCCACATGACAGTACCATTCCATTACTTCAGAGTCTTCTTATTTACTTTCAGACTCCTTAAAATTGAAAGCAACCACGAGCATGCACTGTCCTGGGCTCGTAAAATCCACACGACAGTACCATTCCAATACTTCCGAGTCCTCTTATTGCTTTTAGACTCCTTAAAATTGAAAGCAACCACGAGCATGAACTGTCCTGGGCTCGTATAAATCCACACGACAGTACCATTTTATATACACAATTCTTCTAGTTCCCTAACCCACGACGAAGTCCCCCCGTGCCTCTTGGCGCTATGATCGATCCTCTCGGCAGCACCCCCAATTAGGTCGCCTTTGTTCAGAATATTCTGCAGTCTCCTGCCTTTTTACCACAACTTGAGTCTCGCTCAGCCCAGTCACCCTCCCAGATCCAACACAACTATGATCCCCTTACCACCAGTCAGTTTCATATGCTTCCCGATCATCCCCACCATCATACTCTGAACAAAGGAAGTTTGAGTCCACCCACTCTACTTGCCCAGATATTCCCCCCAATTTATCAATCCTGCCATCAGTACTATCACATTTCAGTTTTCCACCTCGCGCTCATGTCAAGGAAACATCATTGCCTTGATAGTTGCAAGTCTCCCTCTGTCGATGACAACCCCTCTATTCTAGAGGATAGACCCAGAGGCCCCTGCGCCTTGGACCCATCACCATCTGTGGTGAGTGCCTACAGACCATTTTGGGAGGAGTCATCATTGCCTCTCCGAATGGTTGTTTCTCACATGCTTGACTTCAGCACCTTGATCGCATCGTTGAGAATCGCGCAGGATTTATATCCCTTCCATTATTTGTCGAAGACCCCGGATTTCCCCCGACTCTAGCACATTGGTGAGTCACTTCGAAACGCCCAGTTATACGTTCCCGTGTATGTCCGGGCTGCGTTGGCGATTGTATTCGGAAGCCCTTCAGTTCCATGCTTCCTTGAGTACCCAGTTCAGTTCCAGTTCAGTGTACCATTGCGAGTATGACCCTTGTCACTCTGATACAACAGCTCATCAGTTCCTTTGGTACCACATTCAGTAGCACTGCTGTCATTCCAGTGCATCAGTTTTTCAGCAGCAGTATGTCCCAGATTTGTGTCCCTTCTAGACCCTTATGATATACACAATGGTTTTTTATGTATCCTACAGGTCCCTCTTTTTGGGCCTCACAGTTATGTTTATGTATCTTGATACGAGCATGGGTATGCCCGCCTCGTCCATATATTGAGATTCTTCCTCATTCAGTATTTGAGGCCATGTATATGTCAGGTCCCCATATTTTGGACCCCATTGTTATTATTATGTTATATCTTGATACGAGCATGGGAATGCCCGCCTTGTCCATATGATCAGATGATTCCTCATCCATTATTGAGGTTATGTACTTTTAGTTCTTGCAGTTGGTTCGGGATCGTTGTTCTGGGCTTCTGTTTGTTTCTTCTCTTCTCCACACCCCAGGAACACCATTTATGACTTATGATGTCCATCGGACATACGATGAGATCCTGCCCTCGCACATCAGGGGGCAATCTGTTAACACCCAAAAAGTGTTCACTACCTCATCTACCCCATTACATGGCTCATTTGTCCATTTTTTTACCATATTTCCCTTAAAAACCCCTTTTTTCCTCCAAAAATATCCAAAATTCCTCTAAAATAGCAAAAATCCCGCTAAAATGCCTCCAAAAGGCCATAAAACCATCAAAAAGCCTAAAAAGGGAAGAAAAAATATAAAATAATGAGGAAAAGGAGGAAAAAACCCTATACAGCTGCCCTTAACCATATGGTTTCCAAAACCATGGGCCAGCACTCCACCACTGAAAAACTATAAATAGGTGATGGAGACCCCTTATTTGACATCCACAATCATAAGCACCCTCACTCTGCCAAAATAGCTGTTGAAACGCTAGCTCACCCTTGAGCTACTTTCACCTTGAGAGCCCCTTTTGGCCAATTTCCACCATTGGAGAAAGAGAAGGAGCAAGTTGGAGCTTGGAGCAACCCTCTTGGATCACTGCAAAGGGCTTCACCAACCTTCACATTGGAGGTAATATTAATACAAAAAACCATTTTTTATATCTCGTTTTTCTGTTTCATGCACATGTTTAGAGTAGTTTATATTTATATTTTAGCATTTTAATTTACACTTACTGAACTGCTACTAAGGAGTCCCTTCTCCTTAGTAGGTGCTCATTCGCACAAGCTAGGGGTAAAACCCTAGCCATAGATGTTGGATCTGAATCTAGAGCTGAATTTCTATAGTGCTGGTTCAAGAGCAGATTAGGGTTTGAATTTCTCGGAGTTTTGTCCAACCAAATGCTTTGATCTTGATCTCTTAACTTCGATTTTGAGGAGGAGATCAATCTAGGCCAGGCCTCACTAAAAAATTCCACTTCTGTGGAAAGCCCTAATTCCTGGTAGCAGTGTCAGGTCCAAAACTGAAAAAACTCAGAATCATATTTTGTTTCGACGGAAAGATGCACTCTAGGGAGGAGAGTCAGCCCAACCTTCTTTTGTTGAAAATCTGTGGAGAGAGATCCAAAAAATAGGAATCCCTAGTTCCTGTAGCTGCATAGTGTCTTCTTCTTAGGTTAGCTCTGATACCATGTTAGATTTT
>LPNX010409583.1:433935-468877 GCA_001517045.1 Pseudotsuga menziesii | reverse complement strand
TTAGGATCTTTAACTGAGAGAATAACAAGCACATCAATCAAACACAAGAGACAATGAACACAATGTTTTTCCTCGGGGAAACCATAAATGGAGAAAACCCCACAACTTCCTCTGAGATAGAATCAACACCAAAAGTAAAACCCCAAAACAGTAAGATGATCTCCCGACAATAGTAGCCTCTTTCTTTCTAGCCCCAACAACTTCTTCTCTCTCAGCTATGCGCTACAATTGAGTGTGAGTGAGTGTGTGATAAATAGAGAGGCTCACTCTCTATTTATACTAATTCCTGACTTGACAATAACTCACTAGGGCCGACTTCTCTAGGAGAGTCTAATAACCCTAGGGCCCCGGAACTGCGGGGACTTTAACCCTTGAACAATAGGAGGGTTACCCATAATGACTTGACATGACTTGTTTACAATATAGAACCTCCCGATAGGAACATCGGGGCATGACATGACTCAATTACATTACAGATACTTCCCGGAATAAACATTGGGGTACAATACATTAGATATACAAGTGAATACATTCCGAAGTTACATATAGATCAACAGTATCAACAGTAGCATTGTGTTACTGCTGAAATACTCCATCAAACCTCCAAGTGTCAAGCAACTCCTAAACATGTCCACAAGGTATGTAAAGACAATGGAAAGAGTTGATGAAGAAGCCCTAAGTTCATTCTAGATGCATAAAACGCTCCACAAAATAGAGGATGAAACCATCAATTCACTAAGATAGTGGGTCTCTACCTTAAATAGGCCTTAAAGTTCTCCAAACTAGTAGTTATCTCACCAAAACATTGAACAAAAGTGCTCCTATGCTGAACACTGGTCCAAAAGGATGGAAAGATGTGCAATTGTCTCAGTGTAATCAATACCTTATACTCGTGAGAAAGCTTTTGCCATGAGTTGTGCTTTGTACTTACTCACAAGACCATCCATTGCTAGCTTTGAGAAATCCACTTGCACCTAACAAGTTTCCTACCAAGGCAGGGGAAACAACTACCAAGTTTAGTTATTCATTAGAAAATGATACTCCTCATCCATGGAAACATCCCAATCAGGATTGCCTATAACTTATGTAAAATACTATTGATTTGTAGCAAAGGCCATGTAACAGTGTATGGGCATCAGAGGTTCTGTAGCAACGAGTGCTTGCAGAGTACCTTTAACTTGAGAGAATGTTCTACTCGTATATGTTGGATCTCCAATTAGATCACTTGCAACTTGGAGAGTTTGTTGTCCCCCAATGTAGTTTGTATATTGGATCTCCAATAGCCTTTACATAAATATCAACAACATCTTCCTCTTCATTAGCATCTGCAATATCATCTAAGGTGACATAGCTAGAATCAATGAGATTTGTAGCAACAAGAATTGGGTTTTCTATATATGTAGGGGTAGCTATAGGCCCTTAAAAGCAGCATGTTGAATCTCTAGCAGGTTCATCTTCAACAATGATTGAGAAGCCTTCATCGAATTCGACACTACTTCCAATTAACAATTTTTTAGTTACAAGATTGAGATGCTTGCAATCCTTAACTCCATTAGGATTTCCTACAAATATGCACTCTTTAATTTGGGGTTCCAAGGCCTTCCTTTTATCTGCAAGAATGTGGGATCATGCATGAGATCCAAATACTTTAAAGTGCTTGACTTTTGGTTTCCAACTGATCTAATATTGAATGGAGTAACACCTTTCAAGGCTTTATGAGGAACTCGGTTTTGGATGCAACAAGCACAGTTGACAGCTTTTTCCCAAAGCTTTGGAGTAAGATACTTTGACTGTAGCATGCAATTGGCCATCTCCTTCATGTTTTTTTGCATTTTACAACCCCATTCTGCTATGGAGTATAAGGGATTGTATGTTGCAATTCATTGCCTACAGATGCCAAAAGTTGCTCAAAAACTTGTTTAAACATTCCCCCACATTATTTGTACGCATGATTTTGATAACCCTTCCTAACTGCTTCTTTGCAAGAGTTTTTAAGCCACTGAAGTACTCAAAACCTATAATTTATACTTAAGGAATTATACCTAGGTATACCTTGACCATTAATAAATTAATGTCAAAACATACTTGGCTCTGCTCATGGTAGGAGGAGGAAATGAACCCATTACATCGTTGTGAACAAGCTTAAGGGAATTTGAGGCTCTCCATGCCTTTCCCTTGTCAAAGTGAAATTTTTGTTATGTTTTCCTAGTTTGCATCCTTGGTAGACACCATTAGAATATCGAACATCTAGCACACTTGTTAGAATTTTATCATTTCAAGATAGCATTATGATCTTAGGATCTTTAATTGAGAGAATAACATGCACAACAATAAAACACAAGAGACAAGAGACACAAAGAATTTTCCTCGGGGAAACCATAAAGGAGAAAACGCCACAACTTCCTCAGAGATAGAATCATCACCAAAAGTAAAACCTGAAAACATAAAGATGATCTCCCGACAGCAGTAGTTTGTCTCTTGTCCCAACAACTTCTCTCTCTCACTCATGTGCCCCAATGAGTGAGTGTGTGTGTGATAAATAGAGAGGCTCACTCTCTATTTATATTCTTCCGTTCACTTAATGTCCACTCCAACATGTCGGCCTCACTTAACAATTACTTACTAGAGCCGACATCTCTAGGAGAGTCTAATAACCCTAGTGCCCCACAACTTATGGGGAATTTTCCCTCCGATCAACAAGGAGGGTTAACCTTGAGACAAATGTGGGGACAAGGAGGGTTAACCTACAATGGAGGGTTAACCTCAATGACTTTATATGACTTGTTTACATTATTGAATCTCCCAATCGGAACATAGGGGCATGAAATGACTCAATTACATTATAGATACTTCCTGGAATAAACATTGGGGTACAATACATAAGATATACAAGTGAATACATTCCGAAGTTACAAATACATCAACACTCCCTCTTAACTAGGAAGGTATTCTATAAACATAATTTATCAGCACAAGTCTTCTTCTCTGTATCATCTGGATCATCATAAATTCATCTTTGTCTTCAAGTCATCTTCATCTTCAAGTCATCTTCATTGTCAAGTCATCTTCATCAAGTCTGGATCATCACTAGATCTAGATCATCACTGCTAGATCATTATCAAGTCTGGATAATCACTGCTGGATCATCATCAAGTCTGGATCATCACTTGATCTGGATCGTCACTGCTAGATCATCATCGAGTCTGGATCATCACTTGACCTAGATCGTCACCGCTAGATCATCATCAAGTCTGGATCATCACTTGATCTAGATCATCATCAAGTCTGGATCATCACTGCTTGATCATCATCAAGTCTGGATCATCACTTGATCTAGATCGTCATCAAAGCTGGATCATCACTGAATCATCATCATTACTACTTCTGCTATCTCAATAAAATGGTGCTATCTCTTCATTCTTCTTATCACAAGAAGTTCTATAGAGCCAACCCTTTTTCATGCTAGTTATAGGCCTATCCTTCAAGTAGGTCTTCATCGTCTTCAACACTTATATCTGACCATGGAGCGAACCATGTTAGAAAGGCCCGCCCAGCACTTACATCTGACCATGGGAGGAACACATCCAAGAACCATGTCAGAAAGGCACGCCCAACACTCACATCTGACCATGGGAGGAACACATCCAAAACCCATGTCAGAAAGGCCCAGCACTCACATCTGACCTCATCTTGTCAGAAAGGCTTTGCACTTACATCCGAACTCATCTTGTCAGAAAGGCTCTGCACTTACATCTGACCTCATCTTGTCAGAAAGGCTATGCACTTACATCTGACCTCATCTTGTAAAAAAGGCTCCGCACTTACATTCGACCATGTTCGAAAACATCACATTAAAAGGGCTCTTAGTCCCATACTGAGGATTCCTAGTAACTGACCAGGTGCCTCCATTCTCCCAGAGAATGGCATCAGCCCTTATATCTGATCAAGTGGGAACACATCCCTCAATCACATCAGAATGGCCATGCACTCACATCTGATCATGGAAGACTACATCCCACAATCATATCAAAATGGCCCTTAGTCCCAGACTGAGTATTCTTAGTAACTGACCAGGTGCCTCCATTCCAAGAATGGCATTCAACACTTATATCTGATCATGTAGGAACCAATCCTATAGTCACATCAGAATGGCTCAGCACTCACATCTGACATGGAAGGAACCAAATCCTCTCACCATGACAGAATGGATCAACCCTTACATCTGACCATGGAAGGAACCTAATCCTCTCACCATGTTAGAATGGCTCTAGGTCTCATCATTTCCCTTTGGAGGGAACCTTGATCGAGAGAACACCAAGCTTCTCCCTGAAGTACTCGAACTTCACTTTGGCCATTTCTAGCATAGAATCACATCAGGGCTGATTACATCCAAGGATAACCTGTGAGCTTCGCCAGGACCGATTACATCCGAGGACAACCTACAAGACCTTTTACGTCTGAGAAACCTACAAGGTTCACCATGATTTATGCTCAAACAACCTATCTTACCGACTATGCTAGAACTCCCTCTTTCGAGAGATCTCGATCTAGATCACATACTGGAGCTTCACTTCTCCTCTCTCCAAATAGCAAGTGGCAACATATTTTTCCTCAGCTGTACTCAGCACCATGCAGGACTCCATCCTACCAAACCAAGAGATCACACTTGATCCCATACTAAAGTAGCACCTCAAAGTGCTCTACCTATCAATGGCAATGCCTGCCCAATACGAATCCTCATAACCCTCCAGGTTAATCTTCTGATTCACCTCATACTTCAGCCCATAATCAACTATACCCATTAGGTACCTCACTACATGCTTCGCAACCATCAGGTGAACATGTCTCAATGTGTTCACAGCAAAGCAAATATCTGGTCTCGTATTCATCACGTACATCAAGGAATAAACCATCTGACGATACATCGTGGCATCAACCAACTCTGATGAAGTGACACTCAATAGCTTCAAGTTCGATGCCATATGTGTGGTCATGGCCTTGCAATCCATCATCTTGAACCTCTTCAGGATCTCTACTACATACTTCCCTTGTCAACATCTCCATGCCTAGAACATAGTGCATCATCCCCAAGTCCTTTATCTCAAACTTGGAAATAAGTCTTCTTCTTGCAAATTCAACGAGTTCCTCTTTTCTGTCAGGAACAAGTCATCGACATATAACAGGAGCATCACTGGTCTTCTGCCTTCAACCTTGAAGCAAAGGTTGGAATCCTCTTTACTGTTAGTAAAGCCTAGAGTCATCAGTAATCTGTCCATCCTGTCGTACCATGTCGATCCTCAGGATATTCTGTAGTCACTCCCTCTAAAGTGGAGCATCATACTTCCTCTGTCTTCTGTACTCTATGCATTGAAACATTCTGTACCGGAGTGATAAGTAGCTTCCTATGCTACTAATATTCTATGTATCCATCTAGTGTATAGACTTTCATCTTCAACCTTCTAGCAAAGGTTAAGATCTTCATCAAGCTCATCATGTATGTGTTTCAGCTCCCGTTGGCTGCAAATGTCTCTTCGTAGTCTATGCCTTCTTTTCATGAGAAGCCTTGTGCTACGAATCTTGCCTTGTATCCCATGATGTTTCCATCTACTGCATGATGGAACTACAAACTTCCTTTCTTGTATCGATACTGCATCCTAGACGTCATTGTTCTTGAAATGGTCTTCCCTTTCTTCTTGGTTACTTCTTCATGGCTGGAAGGTTATGTATCAATGATGTCACTGCATTCATCATACTATTCTTCATCTTGAACTATCATAACTTGTTCTTCAAAACAAGTCTCATCCTTCTTTGCTTGTAGGTGATTGTACTCTATCTTTCCTACAAGTCAAATGCATTAGTTGTATGGTTAGAAACATTTCATAAGGTATATTCATAATGAAAAATTCTTTTGCATCAAGATATATGGTTATGCAACTATTTTAGCCAATACAACATTCATCCATATCTCACGAAAACTTTCTAGATGCCTTCCATCTCTACCAGGACAACATTGATATTGTGCACTAATCCAATATGTTAGCAAAGAGGTTTCATTCTAGATAAGCAACAATGGAGAGTTGTATAGCACCATGAGCTACTTACCCATCACATGCATATTAGTAGTATACTATCATTAATGCAAACATTCTACCATGCATAATACATCAACTGAATATAAACAAATGCATAACAAAACAATATCATGAAATGACAATTGAATACTTATCTTTATTTGTTTCATGGGTAGACTCCTTCTTGAGCCTTCACCTTCATCATCTTCTTCATTCATCATAGCATCATTTCTTATCCAAATGATAAGATGGATAAGAGGTTCTTCAAGAGTTGAGTTCTTCATATTCCTCATCACTTGAGGTATCTACTTTGGATGGTGAGAGCTTGATCTTCAGTTGCTCCCATCTTCTCTTCTCTTCCTACGAGTCGAGCTTCTTCTTCTTCCCAGAGTCTGTTGAAAGTAATCACTTCCTTCTGGCACACATTCCTCAAATGAATGAATCCCGTGATCCTGGGAGGCCATTAAAGGTGGCTATCACCACTTCTGCATTCTCCACTTCTTCTTCTATTGCTACAATTTTTTGTTTGATCTGAGAGACCCTTGTAAAGTATGACTGTATGGTATCTGCATTCTAGATCTTCACATTCTTCAACTCGTTTCTTAAGGTCATATTCCGATTTATGTTCTTCCCTTCAAATAGCTTAGTTAAGGAATCAACCATCTCTTTTGGTGTCTTTAAGGAAGACACTTGTGGTATAAGGTGATCCGTGATTGCATCAACAATGATCTTCTTGGCCTTGACCAAGTTCTTCTTATGTAAGGCTTTTAGCCTCATCTCCCTCTGGAACTGGAACCTCTCTTCTTATGTAGATGTCCAATACATTTTCTTCAGAGAGATCATATAATTCCATGCTTGGAATTTGTCAACTTCAACAGGATTATCATCAAGCTGATGTGATAGATCACTTTGAAATGAGAACCTCAAATGAAAATAGCAAAAGATTAGATCTTACCGATTTGAGGTGTCCGTCCTGGTTCCTGAGCTGGCTGATCTAGGGTTTGTCAGAGAAACCCTAATTTTCAAAACTTGGAATCTTTCAGATCTGATTGGATAGAAAGATATATCTCTTCAAGGTGATCTGTCCAATGTACTCCTTTTCTAAAAACAGTGGAGGGAAGCTCCTGGAACAGGAAGCCCTAGTTTTCCAATTTCTTCTGTAGAAATGCCTGACACTGTTTCTACGATATCTTCGAAATTACTGCTCCTCTATGTCTGAAACTTTTCCCTGAGGTAGCCTTTCCTGTCTTGGTTCCAAAATCATAGGTTTCAATAGAATTGGTTTCACAAGTTGGGACTTATGATAGTGTTCCCAAGTTGACCTGTTTCAGGACTGTTCAGCATAGCAAAGTTGTACGAACTGCCACGTGTGATTGTTTCATCTTATGGGTCTGAAAATTGGACCACAAAAAGTATATTCCATTCCCCCTTTCTGGAACATGTTTAGAGATTTCATTTGGACCTTTGCAGCCCAAGATATAGCAATTCTCCCCAGGTGTCCTGTTTAGGGATGAATCTTGGAAGAGGCTGGAACCCTAATTTGGAGGGATCATATCTCCTAGGATATAGAGAATATGAGGCTGAATTTTGGAAACAGTGTAAATCAGGATTTTATATTTGTCCTGTGAAGGTTTTAGCTCCTGTACCTTCTCCAATCCCAAGATATAGAGAATGTACCAAAACTTATCAGTTTTAGTATTTAGGGTTTTTCTAGCTCGGGGTCAAACTAGGGTTTGACTTTCTCGGAGTTTCACCCAACCAAAAATATCGACCCAGGTCTCTAAACTTTGATTTTGATGAGGAGAGAAATCCTATGCTTGGCTCACTCAAAAATTCCTCTTCTGTAAGAAGCCCTGATTTCTCACACCAAAAACTGAAAATGCTCGTAATCGAATTCTGCTTCGACAGAAAGATGTGCCCTTCAATGGAGAGTCATCCTAGCATACTTTTGCTGATGGATTGTGGAGAGAGACTCAAAAATGAAGAATCCCTAGCTTCTATAGTTGCATAATGTCTTCTTCTTAGGTTAGTTATGATACCATGTTATAATTTTATCATTTCAAGCTAGCATTATGATCTTAGGATCTTTAACTAAGAAAATAGCATGCATAGCAATAAAACACAAGAGACAAGAGACACAAATAATTTTCCTCCGGGAAACCATAAAAGAGAAAACCCCGCAACTTCCTCAGAGATAGAATCAGCACCAAAAGTAAGACCCAAAAACATAAAGATGATCTCCCGACAACAGTAGTCTCTCTCTTGTCCCAGCAACTTCTCTCTCTCACTCATGCGCCCCAATGAGTGTGTGTGTGTGTGATAAATAGAGAGGATCACTCTCTATTCATATTCTTCCTTTCACTTAATGTCCACTCCAACATGTCGGCCTCACTTAACAATTACTTACTAGAGTTGACATCTCTAGGAGAGTCTAATAACCCTAGTGCCCCACAACTTCTGGGGACTTTGCCCTCCGATCAACAAGGAGGGTTAACCTTGACACAAATGTGGGGACTATTGCCCCGACTTACAATGGAGGGTTAACCTTAATGACTTTATATGACTTGTTTACATTATTGAATCTCCCGATCGGAACATTGGGGCATGAAATGTGAGAGTCGACATCTCTAGGAGAGTCTAATAACCCTAGTGCCCCACAACTTGTGGGGACTTTGCCCTCCGATCAACAAGGAGGGTTAACCTTGACACAAATGTGGGGACTATTGCCCCGACTTACAATGGAGGGTTAACCTCAATGACTTTATATGACTTTTTTACATTATTGAATCTCCCGATCGGAACATTGGGGCATGACACGACTCAATTACATTATAGATACTTCCCAGAATAAACATCGGGGTACAATACATAAGATATACAAGTGAATACATTCTGAAGTTACAAATACATCAAAAACACTTGAAACCATACTATACTTGCTGAACTGCTGCAAGTAGCGGTAGTTTAGGTTACCATGCCATTCATGCCATAATTTACTTACTTCATTAGAATGAGTGAGAAGCATTGTAGAGGGAGATTAAGGAATGAAGTTGGGGACGATGTACAACTTGGAGTGGTGATTAACTTTACTAACAACAACAATGCCTCCATTAATAAGCTCTATAATGACAATATAGTCTAGCGTTAACTCTACTTTCTTTCTGGCATCAAAATTGGTTATCTGGTACATGGAAAGAAGACTGACAGACAAAGAGGCGCATAGAGCACATTTTGGAATTTCTTATCATCTAAGTCAATAGTTCCTTTCTTGTAGACCTGAACATGTGTATTTCACCCCATCAAGATGTTAGGGCTGGTGCATTGCTCCAAAGAAGAAAATTCATCCTGTGATGATGACATATGGTGTGAAGCTCTCGAATCAAGTACCCATGCACAAGGTATAGAAGCAACAACAAGAGCTTGAGTTGTATCTTTGCCTCTGCCTTTACCTTCTTGTGCTTTTGTAGACTATTCAACAAATTCATTCCTTTTATAGAGTTAGGCACCTTGAGGTTGTTCTGCTCACACATATGGACCATCTGATAAAACATATTCTACTTGCATATTTGTTTACCATGAAAGGGTTTCTTGCAATATGCACATAGGACCTGTTGATGCGCAATTTAGCAGCTTAACAATGCAAGGAAAACTAGCCACTATATTTTCAAAACTTCGGGATCCTTCCCCAAATGTGTCACTACTAGGAAGAATCCTCTCCCTTTCGATCTACTAGATCTAAGGGAAGAACTATAATAACCAAGGGAAGTGACCCCAACCAAAGGTTCCTAAGTAATGATTGGAGTCTCCAAGAGCAATCCTAGAAGGACAATACTATTGGGCCAACTTTCCAAAGTATTGCTTTGAGTGATTTGTGAGAAGGTTAAGTGCACTTAGAGTAATTAGGTGGAGTTGAAATTGGTACACTCAAACTTTTGGGCCAAGGACACTTAGAAAAACTAATGAGTTGAAACTAAGGTCCCTAGTTGGGCTAGGATAAAGGATGAGAAAGGATCCTAGTAAAATCTATATTGATCTAGACTAGCTTAAGTAAGTGCAAGATGAACTCAATGGGCTAGATGCCTAAATATTTCTTTAAGTGATGAAGCATTTAACATATTGAATTATGAGGTAGTACAATAAGATCAAAATAACATAACATCCATCCAAATGAATTAGCTTAAGCTTTAGTTGTGAGGAAGATAGTGCTCAAACTTTATAAGTACAACATGTCATGAGAAATAACATCAACATTAAAAGATTTTACATGGACTTTAAGTGTGAATAATGTTTATCCAATTGTAAGAGTGCAAATAGTTGAGTGCTAATTACCAAAATGAACATGACAATTAAAGAAACATAAGTATGAAGGTGCTCCCTTGGGATGTGCCCAAGGTACTTAAGATTTTACTTATACCAAATAACGTATGGAGTTGCCAACTCCTTTGAAAGGCTTCTTCCAAGATAACTCTTCTCAAATACTTCTCTTGCAAAGAGGCAAGTTTTGGCCTTGATAGAAGGAGGCCTTTGCTAAAGGTAAAGACTTGAATCCTCTTTGTCTTAAGTAGAAGTGATTAAGTGTTTAATATATTATATTAGTGACCATTAATACTAAGCATGCAAAATAAAATGAGGGCATCAAGCAAATTGTGACTTAAAATAGTAAACTTAAGCCATCAAAACTAACATTATTATTGATTAGTACACTAGACTACTCTTTATGTGCCTAAAAATACCAATATAGGAGGAGAGAGTGGACAAACTTGAGTTTGAGAATCACTTGTATACCTAGAAGTTGCTTATATTGCTGCTGTTTACCCACATATTTTCCCAACACCCACATATTTTCCCAGCAATAGATACAAAGTTGTTTTCTGTTGATTTGAGGTCAGAAGAGGGCTAGGAATCAGATCAACAGCCTTGAATAGTGGTTAACCATTCTCAATTGTACCATGAAACAACCCAAATTTTCCTCTTATGTTGATTCAAAGTCTGAAATGTGCTTAAAAATTCCTAACTTGTGCCTAGAACGTGCCAAATGACCTTCTTCATCACCGCCAAAGGGTGAAACCATGCCCATAAAGTTTCAGGAATCTGCCTAGGCCTGAGTTTCAACATTTTTATCACTACAATGGTCACCCCAAATCACTTCTAAATTTTATTTAAGGGTTAAAGAGCTCCCATATGTCCTTTTCACTACCTCTTAACACTTGTTTGATGTCATAAAGGCCCAAAAATGCTTGGAAAATACTTGATCTGCTTGATTACTGTTGTATCTTACTGATATAAGGCCCATAATTGACCCAAACAATGCCTATATTTGGAAATCAGGGCTGCTTAATGGTGGAAACCATTCCAAGAGAGTGTTTACAACCTCATATTTGCTGATTTTGAACATATTTATGCTAAAAAGCCAACCCAAATTATCCCATAAAACCTCCAAATGTTACCCCCTATTTGCATGGGTAGTTATTGAACGTTCAGTTGTTGCCATTTGCAACATCAAGTATTTAAATATTTGAAACATAGTCTACTTAAAACATATGGTGACTCCATTGCCAAGAATGCCAAAACCCTCTACCATTTCTCATCAACAGATGTAATAGATGCAATGATTTTCTTGATTCTTTGTTGTTTTTCTGTTGTATGTTTGTGTATGCAGTACAAACACGCTATGTTCCTGTTGGTTTTTGTATAGTTTTACACTACCAACCCAACAACATAACATATATTTCCTTTGTTGTAGGTTCAACTTACGTGCTAGCTCTGAGGGGTATTGATTGTACCAATTTGTTTAGCCTCATGACATGCTATTTAGCTTTCAACATTTGTAAATGAATTTGAATTTTGATAATTATACCTTGGTTACCTAGCGAGATGTTTTGAAATATTTTTAAGTTATTCCTCTAATTGGTAATTTCCTTATTTGATTTTATTTATTTTTTAGTTTTTCCTCAGCCCCAAAAAATTGAGTCAATATAGTTAGAATAGGACCTAAAAAGGCTGATCCTTAACACTTGGGTCAACTATAGTAGATGAGAAGAGACTCGTAGGCTAATTAAAAGGTAGGAGTTGTAATCCTAGGTGCACAACCAGTAAGATTGGTAGACACGATTCAGGTGGCAGTTGGTATTAGAGGGAGGCAGTCACCTTGTAGAGGTTGTTAAATTCTCGAATCGCATATAATATTATAAACAACCCATTTGAAGTGCTCGTTTGGAAAAATATTCTAGAATTTTTTGATGTAAATCAATTATAGGGAGCACTATAGCACACAATCAAGGTTAACATCACTCTAAGGAGGGAGCTTGGGTTTTAATGGTGTCCCTTGTGGGGTCCAAGGGACATCTTGGAATCCCCTTTGGATAAAGGACAATGATCTCTTTTGGAGAGGGGATGTCCCTGACTTGCACCCCTTATCATCCCGAGGATGCAGGGAATGCATATCTATGGAAAACAAAGATAACATAGCTATATAGCATGTCGCCAATTCATCACAAGGAAAACAAGGGTATACAAATAACACAGAATTAAACATTAGATAGTTATGAAGCAGTGACCCTTCCAAACCAACATCCACAACATGTTGCTTGGTCAACCATTCTCGTGGGAGCACCATGTCATGTACAACTGAAGTCATGGGAGCACTGTTATCAGCATTAAGGATAGACTTTTATGCATTCCTGAACTCTCTATATTGTAATTTCCATATCAAAAGGTTAGCCTCCATTTGAAAAATTGATGCTTATTGAGAAGACATTCCTTAATTCATTTTGGAAATTAATGAGTTGCTTTAGATTGTAGTGATCATCATATATGACACATGTTTTATGACCTGGAGGATTATAATCTACCTCCCGATCTCATCATTATCAATCATATACAATGATAAATATAGAATCTAGATATCAATTACATCTTCCCCTTTTACAGGAACATGTAAGGGATCATATGCAATTGGACGACACTACAACACCAATTTGATGTCCACTGGTAGGTCCCCGAGTATGAATATATGTATAGGCTGGTGATGAGGATTCCTTATAAGCCTCGTTGGTCCCAATGTCCTCCTCCAAGAAAAACTCACCCCCCTAATAGAGGTGGTTCATGCAAATCTTCCCTTGCCCCATGGGCATGCTCAGCTTGATCCTCCTCTACCTCTATCCACAAAGGTGCGTACTTAGTCCTCCCTAATAGACCTCTAAAATTCCACCCTCCACTCAGTCAAGGTGTCGATGTTTTCTAAGGAAATGGTAGCCATGTCAAGGGTGTTCTCAAAGCCTCAATCTACTTCACCCACAATCAAATATTATAGTGGAAATAAACCAAAACAACCAATCTTTGATACTCTATCCTATACGGGGATCATAGGGTCATAGACTCATAACAAAAGTTGTAGGGTTGTAAATTATAAAAATCTTAATTGCTAACCTGATGTGCCTATTTATGTGTATTTTTTTCAAATACACTTAAATTGCATTCCCACCCTAAAGCGCTATAGGTTTGGTTATGCATGTAAGTTGAAAATTTCCATGCCTACGATGTTACACTCAATGCCTATGATGCGATGCAAAATTTCATAGGATGACAAAATCTATGGAAAAGGGAAATCTAGTTTATAAAATTTAGGATTTTTTTCCACTTGAGTTTTATTTAAAGATGGAAATATATTATTATTGTATTACAGGATGCCAAATCATTCTTACCTTGGTCAGAAGACCTCAAAGTGGTAGGAAGGTGTATTGACCCAATTACTTCCAAGATTTTGGTTGATTGGTGATTGAATATATTTGTGAACTAGATATGGAGCGAGTAGTAGTTTCTATTAAACACAAGGAAAGAATGTAACATGTGTTAATAGGTGAGGCCCTAAAGATTTACACTTTTTGTTGGTTACATGGAACTTCAAAGGATTATGACCATAGAAGTGCCTTAAAAAATGAAAATGGGTTAACTTCAGATGACATGGAGACAATAGAAAAACATAGACAACTTGTGGAAACAATTACTAGCAGAAAAAGGAACCGCTTCCTGGAATTTTTTGCTAAAGTTATTGAAGGTTGCTACATACTAAGAGAGGAAACTTCATGTAAAATGGAACTTGCAAGGAGAATAGACATCAAGTTAGAAAAAATTGCACTTAATTCCATATTCATCATACACAAATGATTCTCTATATGATATAGACATTGTGCAATGCATATTAGAGGATTTTTTGATGTAGGATAAGAGCCCTCAAAGCAGTATGGAAAGGGCACATTTTCCTTATGAGGGGCAGAGGGAAAGGTCTGCTAAAAATTAATATTTTTCTAAAGGTAGAAGGACGAATTTTGTAATACATACTTCAAAGTTCATAGATGTATACCTTGCCAAAATAGCTTGTAACACAAATATACCTCTGTTAAAGTTTATCAATCTTGTTGAATCTATTTCTGATATTGCACGACGAGTGCATGAAGGTTTGTATAGGCCTATATATAGGAAAACCCTAACTAGAATGTAGGGAAAGCAACCACTCTTTAAATCCACATAAAATTTTATAGTGGGCATGTGGAATTCATTCCTTTTCTTGTGTTCATGGTGTGATTGTTGTTGTTACTTTCCGTTCCTCGCATTCAATTTTGTAGTTGTTTGAGTGTTGCTATGTCCCGTACTCTTGTGAGGAGTTATATGGTTAATGGATTGAAATTGATATGTGTATTCTTATCTTCTTTTTTCCCATCTAGTTATGGAGATAGTGGAAAAGAAAATCCTCTCAAATCTTGCTCTTCCATCTTCTTTAGTTGTTTTCTTACAGAAGATAACTTTTTAGTAAAAGAAGAAGAAAGAGAAGAGAATGTTGCTTTACAACCATTTTTCTTCTACCTTTTCCACAGTTGTTTCTTTAGATGACATTGAAAGTAAATTTTGTTATGTAGCAGAGATTGCCATATGTATCTCCTTTAATGATTCTAGTGAAATTTGTTCATGAATTTTAGGTAGATTTGTCCCTGTTAATCCTTTGAGATGTGAAGGAGCAATAGATTCTGCCACTGGTCCCTCTTTTGAAGAATATGATGGATCCTGTTCCTAACTGCTAGCTGTTGGAAAAGATTGTGCCTCTTTTGAAGACTCAGATGAAGCTTGGTTCTCAATGCCAAGTACAAAAACGTTAGATAACTTCTCAGAAATCAATGGGGATTACTTAGGTATACTTCTTTATAATATTTTTAGAGTTCTTCCATTTTGTCTGCTGATATTTGTATTTGGTTTCTGCAATTATCATGTCCAACACTTATTTATGAATTGGTAAGTATAATATCTAAAACTTGAGCTTCTTAAGAATAAAATTTAAAGGTCTTTTCTTTAAGTTTCTGAGAAGTCAGAGCACCTGTATTCTACTATGCACTCTATGCTTGGACATTTTTGTGTTTTGACATGCTACACAATTTTGATTAAAATGTAATGAAATTTGGAAACCATGCCTTTGGTCAATGTAATTTTATTTGGTGTAACTGATGTCTTCATTGTGTGTCAGGTTTCCACAGGTGTCATGACATATGTTCCATAAGAATTGAAGGATTTGTATCATCTACTAGAAAGTGGTTTCGACCCTTTAGATCTTGCTGAAAAGGTCTAGCCACTGCTAGGCAAGCTCTCTAAACTTAGTCACAAATTGTCTTCAGCTTCTCCCATCCCAACAGTGCAGCTGGAGCAGTACATTCATGCTTTAGAAAGGCTAACTACTTTGAGAGTGTTACAACATGTGATATTTAGTACTTAATCTCCTTTAGTAATGCTCTTTACTATTTTGTAGTACTAGAACTTTTGATTTGTAAATGTGGACAAACATTTAGAGTTTTACAACGTAGAGCATTCATGGGAGTAATTCTTACTGAATTCAGTTCATTCTTTTGTATTAAATTATGGGGTGACAACCGACGCTTTGATTTATTTCTTTTTCTTGGTGTTGGAATCTTTATATAGTTATCATCTGTCTACTAAAAGTCACAACTGGATGTTCCAGGTATCACAAGTGTATCAAACAATGAAAATCACATCCCTTTCAAAGATGATACCGTTTTCTGATTTTGCTGTTGTAGAGAAGATTAGTGAGGATGTTGTGAAGTACAATTTCTTAGAAATAAAGACTGACCATTTAAAATGCATCGTACAGTTTGGCAGTGAGGTGAAGAAATTTAATTTTCTGGTTTTCATTATGATGAATACTAAATCAAGCTTCCCCTTTGAGGATGATGCTTCTGTGCATGGAGTGTTTTTGAGAGTGAGGAAGCTACTTGGTGGATTTATTTGTGCAGGACCTCGAGTCAGACAAGATTTGAAATCATTTAACTATTGTTGTGAAGCACTTAAACAAGGATAGAATCCTCATAAATTTTCCTTCTACCGAAATAGTCACTAAAGCTCCTCAACACTTCCTAGTATTGCTTGAGATCATAGAGAAAGAGCATAGAAAGTTGTTTTATCACAAAATATTGATTGAGAGGCACAAGGAGGAGCAAGAGCGGCAATTGCTTGAAATGGTATGTACCAGATTAGTTGTTTTTAGCTTTGTGGTTGTTGCATATCATAGATCGTTGGAGTCTCGTAGTGTCTTGGGCTAAATTTGTTTGCTTTCATTGGTATTGAGAAGGAACGAGAAGAAGAGTCAAATAAATTGAAGAAACAAATAATAACTGAAGAAACAAAACATAAAAGACTTACATCTGAGTATACAAAGAGAGAAGAGAAGAGAATTCGAAGGGATATTGAAGAGAATGAATTGGAAGAAGCTCAAGCTTTGCCTCAAGACGTTGAGACAAGGAGAGGGAAACAGGGAAAAAAACAAGTTGTTGAAGGGGTATGGACTATTGACCTATATGTCTAATTTACGATGGTTCTGTTCAAGTTCTTGCAAATTTTAGTTTTTTAGTTGTAGAGGAATTCTATGCCTGAAAGACACTTATGTTATTCTTCCTTCTGATTATTCCCTCATAGAAAAAGGTTACGAAGCAGATCCTCATGGAACATGCTCTTTATGAGCAACTTAAGGAAAGGAAGGAAATGGAACGCAAACTCCAGAAACTAGAAAAAACCATGGATTACCTACAAAGGGACAAAAGAGAAGAAGAAGCACCTCTTATTGAAGCATGATATCAAAATCACTTGGTAGATGATGAAATATTCTTCAAACAAGAACAACAGGTGAGCATGATCTTGGCCCTCTTTGTCATAGTTGGATGTTCAAGCAATTGAAATTACATGCATATTCCATCAAGTGAGCAAGATTAGTTTTAGAATGGATTATTTAAATAGGATTTATGCAAATTCTTGCAATTAAGCAGTTATAGGTTTTAATTGTATATCTCCATCGGTCTCTCGCTAACATCGTGCTTCTATAATGACATCAAGCAATTGAACAAAGCAGACAACAACATGATGAAGATATTTTGGAGAAGACTAGGCTTACACAAATGTTGAATGACAAGGTAGGGTTTTGCATTTTTTTATAGATATTTTTGGGTCTTGCATCCGCTATTTTGCTTACTGTAACTGAATTATTTCGTTTGTTTTGGTAATGCATAATATCTTTCAAAATTTGGTTTGTTTTGGTAATGCAAAATATCTAGGAGGTAAAAATTTAGTGTTGTTGGAGATAAAGTCCAATTCTTGAGATTTCGTGGTTTGTCTACATTGATTTGATAACGTTGTTTCTTTGAATATCCTTTTTCATATGGTGACTGCACGAAGGAACGAAGCCCTATTCTAGAATATTTTAAAATGAAATTGCTGTTTGTAGAAGTGAGGACATCTAACATACTTGAAGACATTTGAAACCTCACTTGGCAACTCCACTAGTACTGAAATGAGGTATGATGGTTATATGTTTTTCAAATTCCATATCAGTTTGTCACATTGAATATTGAAGTTGAAAAGTATGGCATTTTTAGAAGAATCATGGATTAAAGAATGGTTCAATCCATTCGTTTTCTTGTGTAGGGAATCTTAGTCAATTCTTTGTTCCATATTAGGACAAGCACATTCAAAAATTCTCAGAACACGCTGACTAAGTTGTACTACTTGTTACATATTTCATTGAATTCATTTCAAGATTCAATGTTTCCCATGAGGATGTTATGATGAAAATGTTTGTGTGTTCCTTGGAAGACGATGCATTAGATTGGTTTTATGCCCCACACTGGGGAGATATGCCAATGATGGAATAGGTTGAGCATTGTTGTGAGCGAGAGCTTAGATGATTGTAGTCTAAGGGAGATATTTTTGACTTGGTTTTGATCAAGGAATTTTGCAAGCATTGGGATGTTAGCTATGTCAAACATCTTGAAGGATCACAATTTGCACATGTTTTGGTTGAGATTTGTTATAGATTGAGAAAGAAGTTTAATAATTTGATGCTTGAGCATGCCAATAACCCATTAGAGGATCTATTGGCTAAATATTAATGATAAATATGATGCATGTAGGTCCTTTTTGGGTTTTGTCATTGCAATAAGGATGAACCAGTCGCCTAGAAAGATTGATGTATTGTATATATACCCGTTTATCTTGAGATTTTGAGAAGTGCTAATGCCAACAATGCATGGAAATATATGGTTGGAGTAGTATATTTTAGTTCTAGATATTGATATTTTTCAAATTCTTGATCTTCTTCCTCTTCGGAAATCTATGTAGAATAATTTATTCTCACTAATTTTGTGCCCTTTACTATACTTATTTCTATAGTTGAAACATAATCCTTTTTCTCTTATTTCCTCCAATTTTCGAGGTGTCAACATGTGGGATAAGTGAGGTAAGGAGTAGGAACATTTCCATCTCTATAGGTACCAGTACCAACCCTTCTAGAAGTAATATTTTTACTTTCAACTTTTCTTGTCAAATAAATGTATTCTCCAATGATTTTAGTTCGAAGGGAAGTATCTCATGTTCGATGATTACCTTTAAAGTGCCCATAAAGAGATCCAACAAATTGTCTTCCAAAATGTTATTCAATATAAGACTCAACTTTTGAAATTGCTTATGTATTATCTAATTGGACCTCTTTACCTAAGATTTATCAATTGGCTAAAGAAGGTGTTTATCTTAATATCCCAATAATGTGCTGTCACTTCATCCATAAATATAGACTAAGAGACAATGTATTCTTTTTTACGACTACAACACCATTGGTTCTACACAAACTCATCGGGTTATAAATACAATGATGCAATACACTACAACAAATTTGACTTTTAGGGGCGGTTGTCTTCTGCCTCCAAAAGTCACTTTTGGGGAAGGTTTTGGATTTGGAGGCGATCTTTACAAAATCACCCCTAATAGAACCGATGCTAAAAGTTTTGATTTTTAGGGGCGGTTCTGGAAGAGATCAAAACCGCTCCCAAAAGTGACTTTTGGGGGCAGTTCTAAACCCCCCCAAAAGTCCCTCCCTTTTTTTTTTGGGGGGGGGGGGGTTCTAACCCACCCCCCCAAAAAAATTCACTTTTGGGGGAGGTTCTAAATCCCCCCAAAAGTGACTTTTAAAGGAGGTTATAAACCCCCCTCATAGACACCTATGGGGGCGGTTCCAAACCCCCCTCATAGACACCTATGGGGGCGGTTCCAAACCCCCCACAAAAATTCCTTATTACAAGCATTTGGGGGCGGTTACAACCCCCCCACGTAGGTACCTACGAGGGAGATTTCAAAACTCCCTCATAGGTACCCACGGAGACGGTTCGAAATGCCCCCTAAAAATATTTACAAAAATTTGGGGGTGGTTATAAACCCCCTTTGTAGGTACCTACAAAGGTGGTTCAAAACCCCCTTTGTAGGTACCTACAAAGGTGGTTCAAAACCCCCTTAAAAGTATTTATTACAAAATTTTGGGGGCAGTTTTAAATCCCCCTCGTAGGTACCTACGAAGGCGGTTCAAAAACCCCTGAAACTCTTTACAAAAATTTTGGGGAGGTTATAAACTCCCCTCGTAGGTACCTACAGAGGCGGTTCAAAACCCCCCTAAAACTCTTTACAAACCTTTGGGGGAGGTTATAAACCCTCCATCGTAGGTACCTATGGAGGTGGTTCGAACGCTCCCCCTAAAAATATTTACAAACCTTTGGGGGTGGTTATGAACCCCCCTCATAATAACTTATAGGGGGGGTTTTGAACCCCCCTCATTCTAACATATAAGGGCCATTTTGAACCCCCCTCGTAGTGACATATGAAGTCAGTTTAGAACTCCCCTCATAGACATAATAAATCATAATAAAATATATTTTATTTGAAACATCAATATTTCAATATCTTTAGGGCACCAAGGAATCAAACCGTCAACCTCCTGCTTGTAAAGAAGGCTCTCTACCATTGAGCTAGAACCCTTTAAGAATTAGGGAAAGGGGCAATATTAACACCAAGATTGCATCATTTGTAATTCTAATAAAAGACTAATAATCCCAACATTGTTTTTGACTTGAGAGACATAATAAAGTAGTCTGAATGGATCTGAACTTATTTAGATATATGCTAACCACTTCAAATCATACGCTAACCACTTCAAATCGTATGGCTCTGACCTTCTTTTGATATATGCTAACCACTTCAAATCCTATGATGTAATCAAGATAATGTAGATGTATGCTTGGAAATTCACTTTAGACTCTGAAACATATAATTATGCATCCAATTGACCTCAAGTTGGCAGTTGAAAAGAATAATATTATGCCACCCAGGAAGACACTCAATTTGCTTGATTATGATCATTCCATTGTACAACACACAAAGTAACAACAAATAAATGCATTTTGGAGCTCCATAGATTTGAATCTTATGTTGTTTTATGAGAAAAAGTTGTATAGAATTTTACCTTTTTTGTAGCGGGCTTAAGCTGGGAAGAATAGGGGGACCGATGTAATCAACTATGGTTAGTTTATCATTGTAGTTATCTATTGTATATGATGGTTTTCTTCACAAATATATCGAATACATCAATCTTGTTTGTAAAGATGGTTTTCTTCACAAATAATGACAAATAAGATTGACGTATTCGATATATTTGTGAAGAAAAACATCTTATACAATAGATAACTGCAACGTTAAACTAACCATAGATAATTACACCAGTCCCCCTGTTCTTTCCAGCTTAATCCCGCTACACAAAAGGTAAAATTCTATACAACTTTTTGTCATAAAACAACATAAGATTCAAATCTATAGAGCTCCAAAACGCATTTATTTTCTGTTAGTTTGGTTGTTGTACAATGGCATGATCATAATTAAGCAAATTGAGTGTCTTCCTGGGTGGCATAATATTCTTCTTTTTAACTTCCAACTTGAGGTCAACTGGATGCATAATTATATGTTTTAGACTATAAATGTGAATTTCCAAGCATACAACATTATCTTGATTACATCATACGATTTGAAGTGGTTAGCATATATCTAAAGAAGATCATATCCATACGATTTGAAGTGGTTAGTGTTAGCACTCAGAATCGCACCCAAGGTTTTGGAAGTTGGACCCCGAGGTAACAACAGAACCACTTTAGCAAAGGAGAGCTGGATTCTTCCTTTCCAGAGAGGGATCTCTCACAAGTTATTTATCAAGGCCATATTTGAATATTAAACAAATTCAAGCTGAGTTTATGGTTGAAATAGGACAAGAACAATTGGGATATGGAGTCACAATTATCAAAATATACAGAGCAATTTGCCTGGGAAATGTATGCAAAATCAAGGTAGTACTTCAATTATGGTCAAAATATTTTGGTCTGGTGGAAAAGGAGGAAATATGTCAATCCATTAACAAAGAGCACTAGTTAGATGAATTCTGCATTAACTTTGGTAGAAATAATTCGTGAATATTAGAGACGATAGATAAAGCATAGAAAAGTATGAATTTTGAAAACTATCACACACTTATCTCAGATATGAGAGAAAACATAATGGAGAGATTAACAAGAAGGACATGCACATAAAGAAAAGATATCACATACTGTAACTGAGAAATACACATGTATTTTCACATTCAAAGACCAACATCTGGCTCTGCAAGTTTTATTAAAACATGTTAGGATTATAATCCTCCCTTGTCCATTTTGGTGAGTCACCTAGAGTCAATTTAGTCATTATTTGGGTCCACTAGTACCATTGGGTCCACTTCACCTAATTGGGCCACATGTACCAGTTACTAGAGTGTGGGGAACACTAATTGAGTCTAACTGCCACTAACTGCACTTGCATGCATCAGTTTAGGAGCCTCCTAGATCAATACCTACAATTTAGGAGCCAATGGAAGTGCCAACACCAACCTCCTTTAGTTGAGTTTAGTTGGTGACTAGTCAAGCGTAGTTAGGAGTCAGTTACATTCAATTCTATTCAGTTAGTGCTAGCTATGCATGGCTGCATGTGGTTGAGGCACATTTACTCATCTACCACAGTTAGTTATACTAGTTAACTAATAATTAAGACTGAATTAGACACTCGAGTTGGGTTGTTGAACTCCGATAGTGATTTAGACAGGTCTAGTTAACCATTTAGTTAAGTAGAGTAAATCAATTCGAATTCCTCTCTAATGCATTCGAATTGACTAGCTATTAATGCCATTGTATTAAATTGTAATTATTATCCAATTAATTTTGATTAATGAAAGCATTACATAGTTGCAAGCCATTTTTTCACTATTTCATTCTTCAATTCTGAGTAAAATTGTCTAATCTATCTTGTGAGTTGTGTGTTGATCCACAGATATATGTGCTCAATTTTATAAAACATGTCAAAATTACATAAACACAAAGGGTGTCACAGGTTTTAACCCTCTCATCCTCTGCTGAGGGCATACTTATAGTGTCTTAGAACCCTGAGACCAACCTTGAAATAAGGCAAAAATTAGTTACAAATTGAGAAACAAACTTCTAACAAACTGTAGCGTGGCATATTTACCATGGTTTACATAAAATAGAAAATGATGGGGGCAACAAGCATGCTAAAACAACAAGGCATCTTTAGGATCCTGGCTCGCTTGACCATCCTACAATTGTCCCTTTGATCTTCGTCATGCTTAGGTATGTCCTCATTGGCACAACCTATATTTACCTTTTCCGTAATTTTCAATTGTCTTCCATTGATTAGAATTTGGCATCTCTAGACTGATCATCTCCTTAGCCAATACAGTAAGCTCCATGTTTCCCTGATAAGAGAAATATGGAAATTGGGTACATGTAGCCTTGAAGTCGTACAACATTTTGAATTCTCCAGTTAATTTGTCAATCACAGTTTTACCTGACAGGGATTGTTGTGGCATATTGTCAAACTGTCTGTGATCTTGTATGCAATTGATTAACCTGTCATTGTATTCCTTCTGGGACAACATTGGACCTTTCTCTTCCCAAAAGAAAGGAAGCCCTCTTTTGAATAAAGGATTAAAATTTTGAATGAATTCTTTAACCTGGTTATGCATAACATCAACCTTTGCTTGAACTGTTTCCAAATGATGATATTTATTTACCACTTTTCTTGCCCATGTGATGACCAAAACTCTATCCTAGATATTTTCTTGCTTGATGTCTTCTTCTGTCAAATTGTTTAAGAAATTGATTGCGTTATTAGTTGTGTCCATTGACCTTTTGTCTTGATTTTCCATCTGAATAGTTTTTCTAGCTGCTTGTGTAACAATTTCTTTATCCAGAAAGAAATCTAAATAGGGCTTAAGCTTGGCTACTTCTGCTATTAGTATATCCCAGATAAGATGTTTTGCTCATTGTAGGGCTGCCTGGCCTGAAACTTGTTTTGAAAATTTGTTGTTCTTTTCTACCAGCTCCCTACATATGTCTTCCAATATTTTTCTCTCCTTTTCTTTCTTTTCAGCCATGTCTTCCAAGTCTTTGTTTTGATTCTTCAAACTAGTGATTTATAAAGCCTTAAGACTCACCTAAGACATAGCTTGAGAAAGAGAGTCTGCACCAAACTGTACATAATATGGAATAATTGGCACTTGCTGTTCCTCCTCCTTTTCCTTCAGTTCTTTCAATTCCTTTTCCAACTTTGCTTGCTTTGTTTCAAGGATTTCACCTCCTTTTTTATCCTTGGTTATTCAACTTTCTAGATCGCCTTGATCCTCTCTGGATCGATCTTTATGCCATCCTTTGAAATGATGTGCTACAACATTTTTCCTTCCTCTAACCCAAAGTTTGATTTCCCGAGGTTTAATGATATTCCGTATTTCTTACACTTCAGGAAAACCTTTTCCAAATGCCTGATAAGCTCGTTGTCAAATTAAGAGTACATAGTAATATCATCCATATAGACAACTACAAATTCATCTTTTTCTTCTGCAAAGGAAATATCGATGACACGTTGGAAAGTGGCACCTGCATTCATTAGACCAAAGGGAATATTAACATACATAAAAGTGCCCTATGGTGTAGTGAAGGAAGTCTTCTCCTGATCTTCATGCAACAACTTTATCTGATTGTACCTAGAAAAACCAACCACGGTGTAAATCCCGCTTAGACCCTACCACTATCTGCAAAATGTGTTCCATCTTGGGCAGAGGATAATTATCTTTCAAAGAGACTCTGTTAATATTTTTAAATTCTATACAAAGACACATTTCACCGTTCTTCTTTCTAACCAGTACCACATTCGCAAACCACTTGGAAAACCTCAGAGTTACAATGATCTTGGCATTGAACAATTTTTTGATCTCTTTCTTAATGAAATGCAACAACTTTGGATTAACTCTTCTCAGTTTCTGTTTAAAAGTATTTTCACCAGGTTTTATAGGGATGGTATTTTGTATGATGGAGGTGCCACACTCTTTAAAATATTCATATCTCCATACAAAGACATCCGTGTGCTTCTTCATCAAACAGATATAATCTTCTTTGTCTTTGGCAGGCATATTCTTTGACAACTTTTTGATCGTTGGGTGCTCTTCAGTCCCTATAATTTTTTCATTGACGACATCATCGACAGGATTCATCTTTGGATTCTTAGCGACATCGTTTTGGTCAAACAACTTCTCTAGACGGATCGGGCCTTTGGGAATATGATTTCCTTTCTACTTCACTATGTCCTTTCCTCCCAGGGAATCCTTGTACTTCATGTTTTCAACAACCCCTTCTTCATTGTCTCTGCCATATTGGAACCCCTCAAAGTTTTCATTTTCATTATCCACTTGAGTATTCACAAACTCAATAGATAATTCCAAAAATCTCTTAATTTGCATATCATCTTCAAATACCTTCCAGTATTTGGAATTATCAGGTATGGAGGGTCTGTTTATGATGTCAACCTTATCATTCTTTTGGCCAGTAGTGGGAGTTCTGAATTTTCTAGTGGAAACAACCAAGGAGTCAGTAACTGTGTTCTCATATGTGGGGACTACTTTGATTGTATGCTAGGTAAAATAATTTCCAAACATATCCCACACTTCATTTCTATAGGCCGTCATTCTGGGATGCCTAGTTTGATAGCTGTTGTTTACCTGATTTATTACTAGCTCTGAGTCCCCTATGACTTGTATTCTTTTGGATCCCATATCCTTCAAAGGATGCAGCCCTAACAATAAAGCTTCATACTCTGCTACATTGTTAGTACATTCAAAGGTTAACTTATAAGGCATACTTTCAAAATCCCTGTCAGGAGAAATGATATACACACCTGCACCAGCACCAACCTTAGCCACTGATCCATCAAAATACTTGGTCCAGAGACCTTCATATTTTTGTTTGTTCTCTAAAGATTCTTGTTTCTTCGTAGACTCTTCTTGCTCCTTCCCTTCAGTAGGTGCAGAAATTCCAAGATTATTGGGAGAAACATCATTAAAGAAAATTGAGGATCCCAAGTCAGTATCAACAACATATATAGCATGATCATCTAGTTTGTCTTGGCTGCTAACTACAAATAGAGATATTTTCTCAATGTATAACCTTTTACTCCCTCTGGCCATAGGGATGGTAGCATAGGACATGTCCATTTGTAGACTTCCCTTTAACTTAGAGGTCTAAGACGTTGACAGTAACACACCAAATTTGGGAGGAATGTATGCTATGAAAACATCCATTACCATAGTTTTAGAGGGAATTTATGTTAAAGTCACTACCATATCTTTAATCAGTCCAAGACATTTTACCTTCTTGGAATCAAAGAGTACATATATTTATAGGGTTTGGTAACTTCTAAACCCAAGCTTTCTACTACTCCTTTTGGAATTAGATTATGGGAGGCACCAAAATCCAACATGGCATTGTGCACAACCATATCATGGACATTTAGGCTCAGGTAGAAAGGGGTAAATTCATCCTCATCTCCACTTTCGAGTTTAGACCCCAAAAAAATAATAGGAGCATCATCATTCATTTCTAAGATATCAGGTTGAAATTCTCCCTAATTCCTGACCATGCCTGTTATCTTGTCTCTGTATTCTCTATATCTTAGTAGCTCATTGAAAGGGATGGATATTTTTACCTTTGAAAGCTATATTTGCAGGTTGAAAGTGGACACAGTTTTTTCCACATCTATTAGTGTTGGTTGTTTGAATTCTCTTATCTTTTCTACTTTATCTACATGCTCTTTATATACAATTTGTTCTTTTCGCTTTTATTTTTTCTTATTAGTGTTCTGTTGACTTCTAGAAGGCTGATTTGGATTGAGCCTTCCTTTATTGACAATAACATCTACATTCCTCAACTAAATTTTTCTTTGGACATCATCTATAGCATGCAAGTACTTCCTTTGGTACTGTTATGATTCTATCTCAAAATCCTTATTAGAATCCTCTTGATCATACATGTCATGATCTGTTTCGGTGAGGTATATATCAAAATCCAAATCACCTAAATGATGGATTTGATCCTCAGCCGGTTCTTCCTCACCTTCACCATCAACATAGTTTTTAGGGAAAGGTGGTTGTATTTGTTGTTCATTTGGGTTTCTAGGATTCCTTATATCCCTCTGTCTGATATGTGGGGGTTAAGGAGGATTGGGTATTCTTAAATTTGGATTCCTAATTGGAGGCTCATTTTGTTCCCTATTCAGTGGCCCATTATCTACAGTTAATTTCTCCATCAGCTTCTCCATTGTTTTCATCATCATTTCAAACTTCACATCACTAGAAGAAGTAGCAGAAGCAAAAGGCCCTTCTTCTCTAATTTTCTTTGTTTCTACTTTTTGCTTTATTTTTCTACTAGCCATCATGTTAGTTTCCACCTCCAAGGCAACTTGAAACATGACAGGAAGATTAGCTGAATTCCTATCTCTCAACAACAAAGAAAAGTCACTGTCAAAAGCATCAACATAGTGGAGTTTATAAGCCCCTACCAACGGTTTGATATCAGCAGGGATAGAGTTGTACACCCTCTTAAATCTAATAGAAAATTCATGAACAGACTTGAAACCTCCCTTCTTCAGCCCATTATATTGAGACAATGCCCACAGAGGACTTCTCTTATCATCCCACCTTTCCATAAATGTAGCTTGGAAAGATTCGAATGTACGAATGGATCTAGCACGGGGGATTCACTTGTTGACCAATATCCTAGCATGTTAGTTCATATTGCGGGTTTTAAATTTCTTAAAAATCAGGCCAATATATTGCAGGTATTGGGGGGGGATGAGGGGTTTAGGGTGGGGGGTTAGGGGAGTTTATAGGGATTAGGGTATAAAAACGGGTGGTGGGGAGGTTTCAGGTATTGGGAGGGGGTTTCAACAAAAGGAGTTTGGACCAATATCTACTGAAATTAAGGGTATTCTTTAATATTCCATGATTGTATGTGCTATGTGAGAGGTTCACTAAGTGAAGCCCTCGTGGGATTCAGCAGGTAAGTATTTGAACCATTTCTTTTCCTCTCTAGATAGGCTCAACACAAACAACCTCATCTTAACATCATCATCATCTATCAGCTCCAGGTCCATAAAATCGTCAAACCTATCAACATGCTGTCTGGCAGCGAAATTTCCCTCCCCATCATAGAATGGAATTTTATGGGCATAACCTTGAGGAAGGTCATGCAACACAATGGGTAAATCTAATGGGAAAAATCTAGCAGCCATCGGTTGTGGTGGATTTGGAACTACATGAGGACTTTGGAATATTGGTGGGTTTTGAACAACTGACGGGATATTAGGCTGAAAGTTATGAAAAGTAGGGTTTCTTGCAGTGATGTTCTCAGATTTTTGAAGGATCTGCCAAAGAGATTTGAGCAGATATGAATCTAACCTACGAGGGTTTAATTCTTTGTTCTTCAAGTCAGGCTCTGATTTAGACTTTAGTAGCGATCTTTCAAAATTAGTTTCCCACACAGAATCTTGAATGCTATGAAATTATTGAGTAGATGAATTTTCAAATTGAGGAATATCTAATTGGTTCTTTCCCTTATTTCTAAGTAATATTTTAGGGTTATCCACACCCTGTAAGATTTCAACGTCAGGATTACCTCGTGTACGTGTCCGCCTGGAAGCCAGGATGCATTCTACAATTATTCGCTTAGAACCAATGTGGAGTCTCCAGGGAAAAAATACAACCTTTTTGAATTGTTGGAGTCTCTATTTTCCCACAGACACCCTTTCTCTTAGAATCCTTGTTGTTCTCCCAGGGATGATTTGCACTTTCACATCCCCGGCAAGTACGCCAGTTTGTTTGCACTCAAAATCACACCCAAGGTTGTGGAAGGTGGACCCCAAGGTTACATCATAAATAGTTTAGGAAAGGAGAGTTGGCTTCTTACTTTCCAAAGAGGGATCTCTCACAAGATATTTATCAAGGATTGATTTAAAGATAAAACAAATTCAAGTTGAGTTCATGGTTGAAACATGACGCACAAAATTGGGCTATGGAGTCACAATTATCAAAAGATACAGAGCAATTTTCCTTGGAAATGTCTACAAAAGTAAGGTAGTACTTCGGTTATGGTGAATATATTTTTGGTATGTTGGAAAAGGAGGAAAGATGATAGTCCATTAACACAGAGCACCAGTTAGATGAATTCTGCATTAACTTTAATAGAAATAATTTGTGAATATCAGAGAGGATAGAAAGAGCATAGCAAAGTATGAATTATAAAAACTATCACACACTTATCTCAGATATGAGAGAAAACATAATGGAGAGACTAACAAGAAGGACATGCACATAAAGAAAAGAAATCACAGATTGTAATTGAGAAATACACATGAATTTTTGCATTCAAAGACCAACATTCAGCTCTGCAAGTTTTATTAAAACGGGTCAAAATTACATAAATGCAAAGGGTCTCACAGGTTTCAACCCTTTTATCCTCTGGCGAGGGCATACTTATAGTGTCTTAGAACCCCGAGACCAACCTCGAAATAGGGATAAAATTAGTTACAAATTGAGAAACAAACTTCTAACAAACTGTAGCGTGGTATATTTTCCACGATTTACATAAAACATAAAATTATGGGGGCAATGCACATGAAGGATTTAAAACAACAATGCATATTTAGGATCCTGACTCGCTTGATCATCCTACAACTATCCCTTTGATCCTCGTCACGCTTAGGTATTTCCTCATTGGCACAACCTATATTTACTTTTTTCCATAATTTTCAATTGTCGTCCATTGATTAGTATTTGGAATATCTAGACTAATCATCTCCTTAGCCAATACACCGAGCTCCACGTTTTCTAGATAAGAGAAATATGGCAATTGGGTACATGTAGCCGTGAAGTCGAACAATATTTTGAATTCTCCAGTTAATTTGTCAACCACAATTTTACCTGATAGGGATTGTTGTGGCATATCGTCAAAATATCTGTGATATTGTTTGCAATTGATTAACTCACCATTGTATTCCTTATGGGACACCAATGGCCCTTTCTCTTCCCAAAAGAAAGGACGCCCTCTTTTGAATAAAGGATTAAAAAGTTGAATGAATTCTTTAACCTGATTATGCATAACATCAACCTTTGCTTGAACTGTTTCCAAATGACGATATTTATTTACCACTTTTCTTTCCCATGTGACGACCAAAACTCTATCCTAGATATTTTCTTTCCTGATGTCTTCTTCTTTCAAATTGTTGAAGAAATCGATTGCATTATTAGCTATGTCCATGGACCTTTTGTTCAAGTCCTGCTTTTCCATCTAAACATTTTTTCTAGCTACTTGTGTAACAATTTCTTTATCCATAATGAAATCTAAATAGGGCATGAGCTTGGCTATTTCTACTATTAGTATATCCCAAATAAGATGTTTTCCTCCTTGTAGGGTTTCCTAGATTGAAACTTGTTTTGAAAACTTGTTCTTTTCTACCAGCTCCTTACATTTGTATTCCAATATCTTTCTTGCCTTTTCTTTCTTTTCAGCCATGTCTTCCAAGTCTTTGTTTTGTTTCTTCAAACCAGTGATTTCTAAAGCCTTAAGACTCACCTGAGACATAGCTTGAGAAAGGGAGTCTATACCAGACTGTACAAAAGATGGAATAACTGGCACTTGCTGTTCCTCCTCCTTTTCCTTTAGTTCTTTCAATTCATTTTCCAACTCTGCTTGCTTTGTTTCAAAAGCCTTTTCTTTTTCAGCCCAGAGTCTTGCATCTCTCTCCCATTGCTTCTCCTTTTCTTCAAATTTAAGCAATCTTGCCCTGCAATTAATGAATTCAACATTCAAAGCTTCCTTTCATTTTCAATTTTGTTCAACTCAGAGGTTTGTATGAGCTGAGCAGCTGCGATACTCAAATTCTTCTTTAACAATTGGATTGCATTTTCTTTTTCCTTTAACAATTTCTATGTAGTAGACCCTTTATGAGCCTGGATGTCTGCCACCAATAAATCCACCTGAAGTTTCTTTATCTATTCTTGGTGGGCCTTATTATCCACATTCTTTTTTCTGAGCAATTCCTCTACTCTTTTCTTGCTTGATTGCAAATTTAACACCTATAATGTTGCTTGTAACAGATCGGTGTAAATGATATCTCCTAGTTCTCTGTGTAAATGGATAATATTAGTAGTAGGAATATTCTTCAAATTCATCCTTAACTCAGCCACTTTATTTTCTGTAGTCACTGCCAAATTTAAGGTGTCTTTAGCCTAATCCCTAACAGTCACTAGGGATACATCATGACCAGAAAATTTTCTTACTTCATCATATAACTTCATATTTTCATCAAAGGTCTTTTCACCTACATCTTTATATTTATCTAGCAATTCAGTTCTAGACTTGTACCTATCTACAGTTCCTTCAAGAACATTATCAAATATGTACTCCTGGATTACAAAGGCCGGGCCTTTGACCTTCATAGTTTTCTTTTTGCTTTTAGTCTTTGTAATCTATACACTGGTTTTCTTTTCTTTCCAATACTTAAATTTTTGGGTGTTCTAGCAATGTCCTCCTCATCTACATCCATGGATTTTTGGAAACCTCTCTTATTTATCTTTTTCGGAGAAACTAGCCAATGGAGTGATATGGGTAGCTGTAACAAAAATACTAGAAAGATCTTGTTGAGGAGGAGAACCCTTGGTGTAGGTGAAAGCAAATCCTCTTGCATATCCTCACCATGATTACTATCCTTGGGATAGTCTATCCAATTTACTTCCTCAGATAGCCTTGCCACCTCAAAATGCTCAAATGGTTTGTTTTTGGTTTCTTGTTTCCTATCTAAGATGATATGGTGTGGGTGATAATTGATTGAAGCTTATATTAAGAATCCCATTTCTTTGAGCATGCTTTCAATTGCTGAAAGGGATACTTACTCTTAATGGTAAGAGGACCAACTGTCCATGAAAATTTGATCCCTGAAGGCTTCTTATAGGTCATGAAACTCTCATCTTCCACTATTATCCTTTGTCTAATGAATTCTAATGCAAATGCCCTCACTGTAAAAAAACCTTATAGGACATATGGCTGGTGAGAAAATTCATATACCCTAATCACAGTATTGTGTTCAGAAAGGAACCAATCTCCTACTCTTCTTTCAGGTGATAACTGCAATAACTCTTTCATTTATGGTAGGACTCTAGGTATTTTCTCTTGAAAGAAAACATTGTATACTGGGGCTATAAGAAAATTCATAAACTTGCAATAATATTTACTCATCTCCTCTGTTATAACCATCTCTGGGAGTTGTAGGTTATCCTTATTGAGTGTTAAAAACATCCTCATCAGAAAACACCGAAACCTGAAAGTTCTTGTCTTGTGGAATTTAATCAGCCAAGAATGAATGTTATCAGCTAAAAACTCATCAAATTTAAGACGCGATGACTGCATGGACTGAATCAATGGTTCCGACCCTACTTGGCCGTTGCTAAGGGTGAATATTAGGCTCAACAAGGGTTCCGTGATGAATTTATTCGTATCCATACCTAAAAAATGACTCGCCAAGGTTATCAGAGATTGTGTTTCTTCATTGAACAAGTCGTAATCAATGGGAAAAGGGTGATTTAGGAACTGACTCTCGGGTTTTGAGCAAGTTTTGAAGAAATATTCATTTTGTTCGACTGGGGACTCTTGGAAAAAAAGGAGTAGGTCTTCTTCTTTGTATTCTTTAGACGTTTGGGAAAATTCAGCGAGGATTAGCAGAGCATTTTAAATGACAAGGGATTTTATTAGACACAAGATCTTAGACCTAGACACATCCATTATCACCCCTTCAGAAGGAGAGTAGTTACTAATGCACCATTCGATAAACTCTGGGCAATTAGGGGTTTGTTCAATAGAAAAATAAAAGAAATATGAATTAAATAATGTATGAGTATCAATTCCCTGGTCTTGTAGGATTTTCAATTTGCTTTTGGCGGTTTCTACATTATCATTTAGTAGGATAGTATCAGATATTTCAGAGTCTTTATCCTCTAGGGCTTCTTCAGCATTCTAGTACTCGAGACTCTGAACTTCTAAATCCTCCCCTTTAGCCATGAATAACCAATTTAGTAGAGAAATGAATGTACCAGGTCAGTTGACAGATTGGTTTGGAGGTTTTTCCATGGTGGTGCTTTCTGCACAGTATGAAATCTCACTTTTCAATGCTCCAGAAAAAAACAAATGGTTTGAATCCACGTGCTCGCCTTTATACTATTTTATTTCCCCTATCAACCATGCATATTTTCCAACCAAATGGAGCTTTATCCCTATATCTGGGACCTTTTAATATGATCCCTTTAATCTTGGTCACCGATTACCCATAATTTCCTGTTCTTGCTATATCACCCTTCAATCTCCTCCTTTGACCTAAAAAAATCCCCAAATCTAAACCGTCCATTCGTGGCTTCCACCCACTTACCAAAATCCTTCTTTCTCACTCTTTGAAATGGAAATTTTTTTGTCAATCGTTAATCGGGACCATACCTCATCTGGGCTGTCAAAATGTGGGGCCGTTTAACATTCTACTGGACTCCAGACTATATTGCTCAGTGTACCTCAAATTTGTGGAATTGATCTCAGCCATCGATCAAAGCCACCTTACATCTTCGTCGTTCAAGCTGGAGGGGCCTACCAAGTTCTGCCAATTTTAAAAGTGATCCCCTCCATGCATGTTCAGTCAGCGAAATTGTTCTTTGCCATAGATATTTCTCTGACTTGATCTCCATTGTTGAAACATGCCCTCTCGTTGAACTATTGCTCAGTTTTGAAACACGGTCTTCCACGAGCACTTTAGATCAGCGGAATTTTCCTCTGCCACTGATATAAACCATCCTCGATCTTGGCCCTTGAAACTTGCTGCTGTTTAAGTGATTTCGAAAATCCAAAAATATTTTTTCATCATGCACTTTAGATTTGTGAAATAGATTTCCTCCGTCAATTTGATCTGACCATTGATCGTCGCCGTCAAAATACAACCCTTTCCACATCGTTCTGCTGATCTAAACATTTTCTTTCTCTCTTCACACTCAAACATAGAGATTGTTTACGACCGTGGATCTTGTACTCCTCTTCATATAATGGGTAGTGGTACCTACGAGCTAACCTGTTCCTGCTTTCGCCAAAGTTGTCAAGCTTGTTCAGTTAAGCCTTTTGTTTCTTGCAGAAACTCATTAATATCCTCGAAGTTCATATGATATAAAAACTGGACAGACCTTATTTCTCCCCTTACAGATCCAACCCCTTCCAACTATTTAACACAAAAACAGTGCTAACAATTAGCATATGATTTGAAGTGGTTAGCATATATCTAAATAAGGCCAGATCGATTCAGACTACTTTATTAGGTCTCTTGAGTCAGAAACACTGTTGGGATTATTAGCCTTTTCTTAGAAATACAAATGATACAATCTTGGTGTTAATATTGCCCCTTTCCCTAATTCTTAAAAGGTTCTAGCTCAATGGTAGAGCACCTTCTTTACAAGCAAGAGGTTGAAGGTTCGATTCCTTCATGTGCTAATGATATTGCAATATTAATGTTTTAAATAAAATATATATTATTATGATTTATTATGGCTATGAGGGGGGTTCTAAAATGACTTCATATGTCACTACAAGGGGGGTTCAAAATTGCTGTTGTATGTTACAACGAGTGGGGTTCAAAACCCCCCCTATAAGTTTATATGAGGGGGGTTCACAACCTCCCCCAAAGGTTTGTAAATATTTTTAGGGGGTTTTGAACTGCGTCCATAGGTACCTATGAGGGGGGTTTATAACCTCCCCCAAAGGTTTGTAAAGATTTTTTTTTTTTTTTTTGGGGGGGGGGGGGGTTTCGAACCGCCTCTGTAGGTACCTACGAGGGGGGTTTATAACCGCCCCCAAAGGTTTGTAAAGAGTTTTAGGGGGGGTTTCAACTACCTCCATAGGTACCTATGAGGGGGGTTTAAAACCGCCCCCAAAATTTTGTAATAACGACTTTAAAGGGGGGTTTTGAACCACCCCCATAGGTACCTACAAGGGGGGTTTATAACCTCCCCCAAAGGTTTGTAAATAGTTTTAAGGGGGATTTTGAACTGCCTCTATGGG
>LPNX010409583.1:411740-433699 GCA_001517045.1 Pseudotsuga menziesii | reverse complement strand
CTTCCAGAACCGTCCCTAAAATTCAAAACTTTTAGCGTCGGTGCTATTAGGTGCGGTTTTGTAAAGACTGACTCCAAAGCCAAAACCGCCCCCAAAAGTGACTTTTGGAGGCGGAAGACAACCACCCCTAAAAGTCAAATTTGTTGTAGTGTATTGCATCCTTGTATTTAGAACTCGATGAGTTTGTGTAGAACCAATGGTGTTGCAGTCGTAAAAAAGAATCTATTATCTCTCAGCCTATATTTATGGATGAATTGATAGAACATTATAGGGATATTAAGAGAAACACCTTCTTTATCCAATCGATAAATCTTACGTAAAGAGCTCCAATTAGATAACACATTAGGCAATTGCAAAATTTGAGTCTTATATTGAATAATATTTTGGAAGATAATTTGTTGGATCTCTTTATGGGAACTTTAAAGGAAATCATCGAACATGAGATACTTCTCTTCAAACTAAAATCATTGGAGAATACATTTATTTGGAAAGAAAAGTTGAAAGTAAAAATATTACTTCTAGAAGGGTTGGCACTGGTACCTGTAGAGGTGGAAATGTTCCTACTCCTAACCTCACTTAGCCTACATATTGACACCTCAAAAATTGGAGGAAATGAGAGAAAAACGATTATGTTTCAACTACGACAATAAGTATAGTAAAGGGCACAAAAGTAGCGAGAGTAAATTATTCTACATAGATTGTGAAGAGGAAGAAGATCAAGAATCTAAACAATGTCAATATCTAGAACTAGAAGATACTACTCCAACCATATATTTCATGCATTGTTGGCATTAACACTTCTTAAACTCTCAAGATAAAAGGTTATATATGTTGGGGGCATGCACTTTGCTTCCATTTATAGGGACCAAAGTTCTCCTATTGGAGTTCGCTCCTTGTATTTAGGGTCAATGGATCTCCCATTAGAGTAATCCCCCCCCCCCTTTTAGGGTCAAAGGAAGTCCTAACTAAAGTGATCCCCCTTTTTAGGATCTAGTGAACTCTCACTATAGATATCCCCCTTTTTAAGGGTTGAATGCACCCTACTATGCTATTTTTAGCAAATTAAAATTGAGTTAACTCATGCATGAACTAGTTAACTACCTACTTAGAGTTTAGGTCCAGTTAACACTAGATTCTCAAGCATGACTAAGTTAACTACCTCATGAGACTATTATAGTCTAATTAAACACTGGACTTCTCATGCATGGTTAAGTTAACTTCCTAAGAAGGGTGCACTTGCCTATTAGGCTAGTTAAATGAATAGCTCTCATGCATAGCCTAGTTAACTACCTCATAAGGGCACACTAGACTGTTTTAGTCTAGTTAAACACTAGAATATTAATGCATGACCAATATTACTTGTTAAGGAGAGAATAATTGGCTATTCATGGTCGTATTCTCTTGAGTTTACACTAGCTCTTATGCTTGTTCATTCAATTAAGCATAGCTTGGTTAACTATATATGTCAGCTTGCATCTCATTGATCAAGTATTCTTACATGTATTCTATTTGAGCATTAATTTGATTAATAGAGATTACATTGCTTGGATCTTTACTGAATTAGTTTTTCTTCTTTGGATTGCTAAATGTATTATTTATCCATTTATCTTCTAGGTCCATTGGTCCATAATCTCACAATATTGAAAAAGAAAAAAAGCAACAATGTGGATTGATTATGGTACTACCCATAACTTCATTAACTACAAATTAGCCAAGCTTCTAAATTGCTTTATGTATCCAACACCATAGTTTAAAGCAATGTTTGCACATGGAGGTATAATAAATTATTCATGGAAGTGCCATAGTATTAAGCTCATTATGTGGGATAATTTCTTGGATAGTCCAATGTTTGTCATCCAAGTGGGTGGTGTTGACGTTGTATTAGGGGTCCAATGAATACAATCATTGGGGACAATGGATCTTAAGTTTTAGGCAATTTTCATGAGATCCTCAAAAGTATGTTAATTTACTTATGATCTTTATATGAAAGAATAACAAGCACAAACATAAATCAAAGATACATAAGATACACAAGACACAGATTTTCATTGGGGAAACATAGAGGAGAAAACCCCGCAAAATTCCTCACAATAGTTCTGTCACAAAGACAAGATGAAAATATAGAATAACCCAAGAAAAATATGTCTACAACAACTCTCTCTTCCTCCTCTTCCTCTCTTTCCTAAGGTGCACATGAGAGAGCAAGTGAGTGTGATAAATGAGGAGGAAGCCTCCCTATTTATATTCTTTCGTTGAGTTGTTAACTCAACTGCTAGGTCGGTTAGGTTACCTTTGGGGCTGACCTACTTAAGAATACACATAAATAAATTTTCCTTTATTTAACCTAGGGACTATTGCCCCAACTTACAACATAGGGTTTACCTCAGTGACCATACAAAATGATGACATCCTGAAAGGAGGAACACACATATCCGATGGGGTACAAAAATATACAATAGTAATATACATCAGAATATGTTCTGAAGTTATAATTACAACAACATTCCCTCTTAACTAGGAAGGTCTTCTCTTGCCATAGGAATCAACACATTTGGTCATCATCGTTGTCGTTGCCATTATACTCATCTTGTGCAATCTATCGCATCTATCCATTATAGGAAGTTTCTACAGAGCCAACCCTTTTTCATTCTGGGTGTAGGCCTAGACCTGATTCAGGTCTTCATTCCATGAGCAAGTCATCATTTAGGTATAGACAAAGACCATTCTTTACATTTCCACTATGATAACCTGTGTCTCCTACCCTATTCTCTTCATATTAGATAATCATATAGGTACATCCTAGGACCTTCTTTACATTGCCATTGCAATATCCTGCATTTCTTACAATCATCTTTTCGTATCCAGATCGTTTATTTTGTCCTGCACAAAACAAAACATACAAAGCACACATGGCACATCTCAGATGTAACCACATGCGTTCTATCAACATAGGAGTAAGATGGGATATTTTAACATCATCAAGACAACCTGCAGCTTCTACTATGCAAGAATTTCCTAGGATCACAAATGCATTACGTCTCTCCACAGTCAACCTGCATTCTACTAGTAAAGGAGAACTGCCTAGGTGCACCTCACGTGCTTCGTGACCTTATCATCTCCAACATGGGAACACACACACACATATAGATATATATGTAAGGACCGATTATGATTGAACAACCTACTACACCAAGGATTTTATGTTCCAAGTCAACTTCAAGGAATTATTACATCCGAACAACCTGCATACATGATTTTTCCTTTCAGACAACCTTAGGGGTATATTACATTTGAGTAACCTACGTAACACACTAGGTCTCTTTTAACACTCAAACAACCAACATGACTTATTACATCCAAATAACATGCGTACCATGCCAGGGATCATATTAGGATAACCTATCTTAGGACTGATTACGTCTGAGTAACCTGTGTATCACACCAGGAATTGTATTTACCTTCATACAATCTACATGTCTGATTATGTATGAGCATCCTGCTACACCAGGCTCATTTCTACTCAGACAACCTGTCTCATTTCCTATGTGAGATATCATACATCTGCGTCTTCTAGTCTCTATCTATTTCTAGCATAGAAACATATCAGGACTGATTACGTCGAAGGATAACCTGTGAGCTTCGCCATGATTGATTACATCTGAGGACAACCTACATGACTGATTACGTCTGAGCAACCTACAATATTCACTAGGATTTTACACTCAGGAAATCTGTCTCTCTAGCTATGTTAGAACTCATCACTCCCTCTTTCCATAGGTCTCATTCTACATCACATATTAGAGCTTCACTGCTCCTCTCTGCATCTTGCAAAAATGCAATCCAGATCAATCAAATCAGATAATATCTTTCAAAAACATACTACCTCACAAATAGTTGAGCAAGTGGAAACATATTATTCCTCGGCTGTACTCAGTGCCATGCAGGACTACATCTTTCCAAACCAATGGATCATATTGGATTTCAAAATGAAGAAGCAACCCAAGGTTCTCTTCCTCTTAGTGGTGCTACTTTCCCAATCTAAATTAACATACCTGTGCATGTTAGTCTTCTGATTTGTATCATGCTTGAGCCCATACTCAATTGTACCCTTCAGGTACCTCAATACATGATTTGCAGCAACCAGGTGAACATGTCTCGGATTCGTCAGCAACTGGCTTAGGGTGTTCATAGAAAAGAATATGTTTGGTCTCATATTTGTCAGGCACATCAGTGAGCTAATCATGTGATACATCATGGCATCAACTGATTCTGATGAAACATCAGACGGAATCTTCAAGTTTGATGTCAAAGGTTTGGTTATCGCCGTGCGGTCCAGCATTCATAATTTATTTAGAATATCCACTGCATATTTTCCTTGACCAAGGAAGATCCCATCCGCATTATACCACACATCCATGCCTAAGAAGTAGTGCATCATCCCTAGGTCTTTCATATCAAATGCATTGGAAAGTCTCCTCCTTGCATCTTCAATGAGTTCGTTCTCTCCTGTCAGGAACAGGTCATTGACATATAACAGGAGAATCACTGGTCTTCTGCCTTCAACCTTGAAGTAAAGGTTGGAATCCACTTTACTCTTAGTAAATCCTAGGCCCATCAGTAAGCTGTCCATCCTGTTGTACCATGTCTAACTTGAGGATCTTCTGTAGTCACTCCCTCTGAAGTGGAACATCATTCTCCCTATGCATTTTGTACTATATGTATTGAAACATTATGTAATGGAGTGACAAGTATCTTCCTCTATATCCACATAAGGTCAATGTATACTAAGATCCTTTATATTGAACTTTGTTTAAAAGTTCCTCTTGCACCTATTTGTGAGCTTGTATTCCTCTATAGGATTTCATCTTTAACCTTGTAGCAAAGGTCAATATCTTCCTCACTCTAGGTGATATTCAAGCTCCTCATGTAATCGTATATGCTATCCCATGGGTGCCTTCTGAACTCGCACAAGGCCTTATTTAATTTGCACACATGAGTCTGCTTGTCATGTGTCTTGACTCCCGGTGGCTATTCTATGTACACTTCCTCCTCGACTACATGATTCAAGAATGTTGTCTTGATATCCAACTGGTGTATCTTCCATCTCATACCTGCACATATGGATCCAATGGAAGTGTACCTTGCAACTGGTGCAAATGTCTCCTTGTAGTCTATTCTTTCTTTCTATGAGAATCCTTGTGCTATGAATCTTGCCTTGTATCCCACGATGTTGTCATATGCTGCATGCTATATCTTGTAGATCCATATGGAAAACACTACGGACTTCCCTTTAGGTATTAGAATCGCATCCTAGACATCATTCCCCATGATCAACTGGTACTCTTTGATCATAGTCTCCTTGGTTACTAGAAGGATATGCATCAATGATGTCACTCAACAATGCCACATAACTAGAGTGTGTCCGAGGCATGGGGGGTTCACTTAGTGAACTTGTTGCATAACATGATCATTCACAGGATATTAAAGAATATCCTTAATTTCACTAAATATTGGAAAATGTCTCCTAAAATTGTATTGTTAAAACCCCCCTCCCAATATACCTTTCCAATTAAGAAAACCCCTAGTTTCACCATATATTGTAGGTATCCATTTTTATCAACCCATTTTTAATACCCCCTTTATATCATATTATCAAGTTGTAACAAACAGGAGACCTAACACATCTTAGTATAAGCAAACAAGATGTTAAATAAAATAATAGTATAATGTTAATAATGATCCCATCGGTATTACAGAGGTGTTTGATCAATTTGTAGTGTTGGATAGTGGAAGACCCAACAAAATAGTAATGGGGAGTAAAATCAAACCCAATGAAGAGATCAGTGTAACAAAGAATGTAAAAGACAAATAGTCTAATAGTAGTACAATTCCCAGGAAAGATGAGAATTGCATATGTTTCACACCATATCCTACCAATCTATTATTTTTTAATCATGTCAATAAAAGTATAGCCATAGAGAGCTCATGTTTTCTATACGATTAATAAATTAAACTCAATAAAAATGCAAAATTGAAACCCTTTTGTGGATGGACTTCCCTGCCTCCTATCAAAACAAACATCATTGATGTTTGAACTCAAGTGAACATACAAAAATTCCTCTTACTTTCCAGTAACACCATATGATCATGTGTATAACTTGGATTAGATCATTCACAAGATGCAATGAATTGTCTCCACTTCATTTACATTTATTCTTGCAATCAAGGGAATTAACAACAATTAGTTACCTTTTCTTGGGTCATATCTACTTTTTTCTACCTTCATAATAGAGGGGGAAATCTCCATTGTTAAGTTTCAAGCATGCAATAGTTATAAAGATAGACAAATAGTGAAATTTATATGATACCATTCCATGGTAATGATAATACATAGGGTTTGTAAATAAGGATTTATATTTTCACCTATGTTCATGTCAGTTCCAATACAATATTAAGACGGATGCCTTGGATATAAGAATTGAAATTACAATTATGAATGTGCCAAATATAACTCAGTCTAATAACGATTCCTAACTGGAAATGTGAAAATGTTATACAAGAATAGAAAAATTTGAAATAAATAATTAATTTTAAAGAAAGATTGATCTACTTTTCTCGGTTCTAGTGAACTAAGAATGATTGATCTCACTTTTCTTGGTTGTCGTGGAGCAAGATTTGATTGAATCTTAATACCCACCTAAACCCCAACATAAAAAAATATTCTAAATAAAAGGAAGAATTTAAAAGTTCAATGATTTGGAGGTATAAATCCAACCCATGATTTGGAGGTTATTCCTTAGTAGAAGTTATGACTGATATGAATCCATCCCATGATTTGGAGGTATGAATCTATCCATTGATTTTGAGGTTATTCCTTAGCAAAACTAGTACTAATATGAATCCAACATATGATTTGGAGGTATGAATTGAGCCCATTATTTGGAGGTATGAATCCATCTCACAATTTGGAGGTTATTCCTCAGCCCACCTAAATAAAATAACCTCAATATTTATATTACTATTTCAAATTAAAAATCCCCCCTTGACCCCTTAATATGAGGCAATATATTTTTGAGTTTTTAGGAGTATTCAAACCCCCAATATGAATGGATGTGATATGATATTGCCTCGGTAGTGAACCCCCCATGGTCCGAGGCCTCTTACTTTCTTTGGAAGTTTTGTCATACTTTTCTTTATCTTATATTATCTCTTATACCCAAGATGGTCTTCGTTTCTCGTGGTGGATCTACTGTTCTCTTTATATTCTTCTGAAGCTCTTTCTTTTGCCACAGAGTCTCTGACCCAGGGAGATTCAGGTTCCTCTTCTAAATTGTCATTAATTTTCTTTAGAATGATCTACAAGTCATGTTCAGTTGCATGATTATAAACATTTCATTATTTCCAAAACATATTAATCTAATGCATCAATATATATGTCACACAGTCATGCAACTATCTTAACCAATGCTACAACATTCATCCATATCATGTACACATATGGTAAATTCTATATGCATTCTACCACAATGTTATTAAGATTGTGTACTACTCCCAATATGACAACAAAGAGGTTTCAATCTAGATAAGTAGCCATGGAATGTTTTACATCATCATTGACTTCTTACCCATCATGTGCAATTCAGTAGTATAAATGCTATCACTCAAACATGCATAATACATCAACTAAATATAAATAAGTGCACAACCAAACAATATCATGAAATGACAATTGAACACTTATCTTTGTTTTTTGTGTGTGGATAGAATCCTTCTTGATCCTTTTGTCCTGGCAAGAATAACTGGAGTCTTATACTTCATCATCTTCTTCTTTCACAACTGCATTCTTTCTTATCCAAATGCTGAGATGGATAAGAGTTTCTTCATGAGTTGAATCCTTCTGGATTAAAGTACATATTCCTCATCGCTTGAGGAATATTCTCTTTCTTCTTTGAATCCCGAAATATTGATTTTCAGTTTCTCCCATCTTTTCTTCTCTTGTTATGAGCCGAGCTTCTTCCTATGTGCACTCTTTCCAAAGTCTACTGAAGGGAATCAACTTCCTTCTGGAACATATTTCTTGAATGAATGAATACCATGATATTGGGAGGCCATTCAAGGTGGTCATAACAATATCTTCTTCTTCTTTGATTGCTTCAAGTTGTTCCTTGAATTGAGCAACCTTTATGAAGTAGGACTGCATGGTCTCTGAGTTTTGTATCTTCACATTCGTCAATTGGTTCCTCAATGTCATTTTTCGATTGATGTTCTTTCCTTTGAACAACTTTGTTAAAGCATCAAAAACTTCCTTTGGTGTCTTCAAGGATGACACATGAGGGATGGGATGATCCTTAATAGAATATACAATTATTCTCTTGGCTCTAGCCTTACCCTCATCTCCCTTAGGCTCTTAGAACTTCCTTACTCATATACTGATCCAAGTCATTTTCTTCAAGGATCATGGAGATCCTATACTTCCATGCTCAAAAGTTTTCATCTTCACCAATATTATCATTAAGCTAGGTGTGATGATTCATTTTGAAACTATAACCTCAAATGGAAATATCAAGGATTTAGGTCTTACCGATTTGAGGTGTCTAACCTGGTTCTGGAGCTAGATGATCTAGGGTTTGTTAGAGAAACCTTAATTTTCCAAACTTGGAATTTCAAACTTCTGATTGGACAAAAGGATGTGCCTATTCAAGGCAATTTGTCCAATGTACTCATTTTCTGAAAATAACGGTGGGAAGCTCTTGGAACATGAAGCCCCAGTTTCTCCAATTTCTTCTACAAAATTGTCTGATATTTGTTTTGTTGTATCTTCGAAATTTATGCTCCTATAGGTCTAAAAATTCATACTGAGATATCCTAACATGTCATATTTCGAACCCCACAGCTTAGAGTAGAGTTGGATTGGTCCAAGTGAGACTTATGATACATTTCCCAAGGTGACTATTTTGAGTATTTTCCAGCATAGCGAACTTGTATGGACTTCCACATGTCACTGTTTCAGATTCAGGGTCAGAAAGGTAGAAAAAAGAACTACAGTCCGTTCCCTACATGCAACATCTTGCGAAATTTCATTTGGACCTTCCTATCCCTAGATATAAAAATTCTCCCTATGTCACTTGTTTATGACTGTATTCTAGAGGAGGCTGGAACCCTAAATTGGAGGAATCATATATCCTAAAGTATAGCAATATGTGGCTGAAACTCACAGAAAAGGTACATAAATATTTCATCTATGTCTTGTAAAAGTTTCTACTCCTTACCATTCTCCAATATCGAGTTAAAGAGAAAGTGACAAGATAACTAGATTTAGTCTTATAGGGTTTTCAAGCATGAAACCCTAATTTCTAGTAGTTACCATTGTAGTTGTATTTCGGCTGCACATTTCCTTCTCTTAGAGTGGCCCTGATACTTTGTGAGTTTTTCTAAGTTAATTTACTTAGGATCTTTATCTGAAAGAATAACAATCACAACAACACATTAAAGATACATAAGATACACAAGGTACACAAGATACACAAGACATAAAAAATTTCATCGGGGAAACCATAAAGGAGAAAACCCCACAAACTTCCTAAGAATAGTTCCATCACAAAGACAAGATGAAAAGATAGAATAACCCAAGAACAATATGTATGCAATACCTCTTTTTTCCTCCTCTTCCTCTCTCTTTCCTAAGGCACACATGAGAGAGAAAGTGAGTGTGTGACAAATGAGGAGGGCACCTCGCTATTTATATTCTTTCATTGAGTTTTTAACTCAACTACTAGGTCGACCAGGATACCTTCAGGGCCGACCTACCTAAGAATACGCATAAATAAATTTTCCTTTATTTAAGCTGGGGACTATTTCCCCCTCTTAAAATGAAGGGTTTACCTCAGTGACCATACACAATGATGACATCCTGAAAGGAGGAACACACCTCTCTGATGGGGATGCAACAATATACAATAGTAATATACACTAGAATATCTTTTGAAGTTACAATTACAACAAAAAATTAAAGTAAATCTAACTCATAGGTATCCCAAGGAAACCCTTGAAAGTGATAAGCTCTAATGGCATGCCAAAATCGTTAAAAATGGGACACCATGGTGTAATTGCATAATTGTGTTCACTAGATGTTCAAATATCTATATCCTCTATTCCCATTGATCCCAAAAAAGTTATTGATAATCATTCTAAGGCATTTGGATAGATTCCTAATAATATTATACTTGTTCAATATCATGACCATGATACTCACTGACAACTGGGAAGTGTACCACCTAACATCAGGCGTTATAGGTACCCATATGCACAAAAAAGTGATATTGAGCACATGGTTAAAGAAACATTAGATGCTAGTAGCATTCAACCTAGCCAATGTGCTTTCTCTACACCAATGGTGATGGTTCACAAAAAGGAAGGTCATGGCATATATTTCCACATTATAGAGAGCTCAATAGGATGACCATTAAAGATAGGTTTCCTATTCCTATCATCAGTGGATTATCAAATGAACTACAAGGATAAATTTTATTTACCAAGTTGGATCTCCATTTTGAATATCATCAAATCAAAATGAGGTAAGAAGACATTTTGAAAACAACCTTTAGAACACATGAACGTCATTATGAATTTTTGGTGATGTCATTTTTACCTAACTAATGCATCTTTCACATTTCAAAGATTGATCAATTCTATTTAAATACTAGTCCTTAGTAGATTTGTGTAAGTTTTTTTTGATGATACACTAATCTATAAAAAATATTGGGAAGAGCGTGTACAATATGTTGAAATTGGTCTTAAAACTATTGAAGGAGCAACAACTATATGCAAAGCTTTCTAAGTGTGCCTTTAATGTTCAACAAGTGGAATATTTGGGTTGTATTTTATCTCATGAAGGCTCTAAAGTAGACCCTAACAAAATTAAATCTATGATGGAATGACCAATTCCAAAAACCTTGAAGAATCTTATAGGATTCTTAAAATTCATAGGCTATTAACATAAGATTGTTAAGAATTATGGTCAAATAACAACACTTCTAACAATGTTATAGAAAATGGAGGTATTTTCTTCAAGAAGCAACCAGATATTTTGAAAAATTTAGAGAATGTAACACCCCGGTTTTGACCCCGTTGCATTAGATGTATATGATGTATATATTGTAAATAATCACGGTGAGGAGCTAAAGGCCAAGGCCCCACCATTGATTGGTTATGCTATGTTTCGGATTTAAATTGTCACTGATGGTATATCGGGGCATACAGCATATATTGAGTTTTGTCATCATGTAAATATGCATATTTAATTAAATAACCCGACCAGCTACGTTCGCGACAACTAAATTGAGAAGGGGCATGATTTTCACAAGGATAGGGGTGGGGGAATTGTCAAACTTTTGGTAATGGGGTAAAAAGCCATGTTTCATCTCTCTTTGTTTTATCCAACCACCACCATTAAGAACTGCTGCTATTAGTTGGGGTAGTTATGGCTGGGATTGGAGTGTGGCAGGGCTGTCAGTCCTTGCCCACACACACACTCTACCAGCGGATTGAACCTCACGTTGGGTAGAGAAATGACTACTACGCATTCTCGCCGTTGTCTGTTCATCCACGCACATAGGCGGAGCTGTTCATCCTCACGCAGGGACCATTGTCTGTTCATTATTCTCATGCATGGGTACCTTTCCAGTTTGGTTCACGCGCAGCCAGGAGAGAGGAGCCGTCTCTGCCATCATTCACATTTTGCATCACAGAGGAACTTGGTGTGTTTCGGTCTGTAATTGGGATTGGGTGTAAATATTCTCTCACTCTCTGTGTTCTACGTGGTTATTACTCACGCAGCAAGCTGGGATCTGTTCAGTCACTGTCACCCATGATTTTTCCTCTGGAGAGCCATTTTATGCTCAGGGAATGTGTGTAAGTTTTCCTTACTGATTTGTGGCTCGTGCATATGTTTTTCCCTCTGCACATTTGGGGTATGGTGCAAGTTTCTCTCACACATGGGCTGGGAGATTGTATTTTCTCCCTAGCGGGGTCTGTGTAAGTCTTCTCATGGCTTCATTGCCCTGGACGGGCTGTTGTTCCCCATGTTTGTTGGTTGTGTATGTTGTTACGCTTTGGGGCTACCGCAGACTGTTTGGATTCGTTTTCCCTGTTAAGCTGTAATAGCTAATTGATTGCATGTGTGCAATGGTTGGTCTTTGGACTGTGTTGGGAGCAGGGATGGGGGCTTGGTTTGCTTGATAAACCCGGTGTTTGGAAACCACATAGATAGATCTAGAGGGATGGATTTCTTCTCCACAACCCTTGAATAGCATTGGAAGGGAATGCAGGGCCTGAGGAACTGTGTAGCAGAGAAGGGACTGATTCCTTGTGTTGGGTGTGTGTGGGTGTCTTAGAAGTCAGGTTAGTTCTGGTGTAGGTGTTCCTAGCTCTGTAATGAGCTCACCAGCTTAGCATTTATCCTTTCCTAACTCCTTGATGGCCTGATAAACCTGACCATGTTGGCTTGGCTGTCTTGTTGATGGCTTGATAAACCCAACTGCATTGGCTTGGCTGTGTTTGTGTATCCTTGGCTATGTGTAAGCCTGCTTGTTCCTTATTCCTTGGAGAATCATTCCCAGCTCGGGGGTGGCAACGTTGCTGAGAGATTAAGGAGCACGCTGGCCTATGGTTGGGTGGAACGTTGTAGCGAAGTAGCTGGTTGCGGACGAGTTCTTCACAAGATAAGTAACCTTGTCTATTTTACTTCTGCAATCATATTTTCTGTTAATGAATGTGATGAACATGTAGAATGATTGTATGAACGTATGTTTGCTTCCGCTGTGTATGATAAATAATTGCATCTGTGTATGTTCTACTTCAATGCATTATGTTTCAGTATTTTATGAATTCACATGTTCATGGGGCTGGTAGCCCGGATGGTTAACGCCATGGTAGCGTCCTCTTCGCTGGTCGGAGGGTCGGGGATGTTACAGAGAAGCTATGTGTACAACTCATGTATTATCCATGCCTGACTTCACAATAAACCTTTATTGTGGAAGGTGATTATTGAGGAAATTTAATTGTTACAATTTAATGTAAGAAGGAAGTCCCCTTGCCTTTGAAATTTTCCAACTTAAAGTAAAAAATCTACTCAAAACAACTTATGAAAAGGAAATTTTGGCCATACTACACAGATTTAAGAAATGGTCATACTGCACAAATATAAGAATAGATCATGATAGTCTTAATTACTTCTTAGAACAACAATTATCTTCAAAATCATAATAAAAAGAGGTTACATAAATGTTAGGTTATGACTTTGAAATCATCTAAAAAAATGGAAAACAAAATGTGGTGGCAGATGCACTTTTGAGGAAATAAGAAGACACGAAGGGATTACTTTGTGCTATTTCCATTCCACAATCTGAATAGGTGGAAGAAGAAAACATAGAATGGAAGAAATATTAGGCATACAAGATTATTCAACAACTATAAGAGGACCCAGGTGCATTGGATAAATTTGCATGGAATAATTATTCACTATGGTATCAATATCACTTATATTTATGTAAGAATTCCCAACTTAAACAAAAGGTCCTTTTGAATTACACACCTCTCTTATAGGAGGAAATTTAGGGTTCTTAAATAATTACCACAAGATTAAGAAGGATTTTTGTGGGAAGGTCTTAAAATTGACGTCCAAAAGTTTGTGGCAAAATTTTTGGTTTTCCAACATAATAAGGGAGAGACAATCAAGACACCAATTCTTCTACAACCATTAGCCTTACCAAGTTAGCATTGGGAATAGGTCTCAATGGATTTTATCACAAGTCTACCAAATTCTAAAAGATTTAATATCATCATGGTAGTGGTAGATGGACTCACAAAGTAACCCAATTTTTGCTCTCTTTCCCATCCTTTTAAAGCAAGTACAATAGTTACAACATTCATGGAAATAATTTAGAAGATACATGGAATCCACAAGATAATTTTAAGTGATAGAGATATAATTTTTACTGGTAATTTTTGGAAGGAATTATTTTATTTTTTAGGTACTCAATTGACTCACATATCCTCTTACCATCCTCAATCTAATGGATAAGGTGAGACTTTGAATACATTTTGAGAAGGGTATCTTCATTGCTTTGCTGCCAATAAATAAACATAATGGGTTAAGTGGTTTCCCTTGGTGGAATGATGGTACAACACATCTTTCCATACTTCATAAAAAATGTCCCCATTTATGGCACTTTATGGCTATTATCCTCCATCCAACACATCATCCTTGAAATGGAAGGCTAAGGTTTAAGTAGTGGAGGATCACATAGAGAACCAACAAGAGCTTCTCCAATTATTGAAATACAACTTGGCTATAGCACAAAGTGTTATGAAACAAAAAGAATATAAACATTGTAGTGAAAGGAAATTATAAGTGGGGGATTTGCAATTTTTTAAGCTACAACCATACAAACAAATATCCCTCAAGCAACAAAATAAGGACAATAAGTTAATAGCTAAGTCCTATGGCCCCTATAAGATGTTGCAGATTTATTGGAAGTATGGCTTACAAATTGGATTTGTCTTCATATTCACATGTACATCCAGTTTTCCATGTTTCTTCCCTAAAAAAGGTATGTCATGTCCCCATTCAAATAAGAATACTTGCAAATAATGTTTCACCAACCTACTAGTTCCCTAGGTTGAGATGGAGACACAAATTTTGTAATAAAGGGGCCATGGGACCCAAAATAACTTTAGTTTACCATATTCACATTTAAATGGGTCACATCAATAATAAATTCTAGGAAAATAAGTTGGCGTTGATTCGTGACGACACTTGGAATCTTATGGAGGCTTTGGGTGACTAGAATCCCCACACACTTGGAATGATATTCATCCAAATTTGACTTCATGGGTAATGTAAAATTATTGGAGGATGATGTGGTGTCAGATAAAATATCATGAGCCAAGGATTTCGAATTAGTAAAGGAGAGTAACTCCCATGGAAGAGGAAGATACTAGAAGACAATGTGTGCCACTTGGAAGGAGATTCCATGCACTCTATGACAACAGATGATGAAAGATTCTAAGACAAGTATGGAAAATTCATACATGATTGTAGACCTATGAAAAATATGACATGACAGGGCTAAAAATAGACACCAAGATGACACATTTGGGATTTAGAGGTATCCATTTGAAATGGGGAAAGAATTGGAGGATGAAGAGGAAGACAAGTGTCATATGAGTTACTAAACCACTAAGATGAGTTGGAGGAAGCCCATGGAGGTAAATTAAATATTAGGAGGCATCATGAAGTTAATAAAAGGATTTCATGATTAAGGAGAATATATTTTGATCATTTTTTAATTGGCCTTTGGAATTTTGGAGAGCTTTTGCTTGTCCATTGTACGGTGAGTGTTCACTCTCCTTGCTTGTGAACTAATTTCGAGGGAGTTGGATTCATTTCCAAGTTGGTTGATGGAGAGGAAATTAGTACCTATAATTGGAGCTGAATGAAAGTGTTTTGGTTGCAGGTTAAATTTCCTTATAGTACGAATTCTCATCTATCACCCTATTCTCTCATTCCTTCTTCTCCATTCCCCCACACTTTCATGTTGATGGTGCACTTGTTGGACTGGTGCTTGCACTTTGATGAGTATATTAGATGAAAATGCTTGGGTATATGATGTATTGATCTGTACTCTTATTTCCATATTCTCTGTAATTCGAAATATCAGAAATCCATGTGAAAGGATTGCATTCCCATGCTCTTGAATGACTCGTTTTCATGTATTTGGATTCCATTTTGAAAGAGTTGTATATCAGATTTGTATGGGGAATTTTATCTGAGTTTGATGATTATGGGGAAGCCATAAATTATGTATGAATATGTAATTTCATGAGCATATGCTATAAATCCAATAAAATCTAGTGTGAAAGGCTTGCATTCACATACTCTTGAATGACTAGTTTTCATGTATTTGGATTCCACTTTGAAAGAGTTGTATATCATATTTGTATGAAGGAATTTATATGATGTTTAATGATGTTGGGGAATCCATTTTAATTATTTTTATGGTATTTATATGTCATTTCATTATCTGAACCATTCAATCTACTTTTCATGAGTCAAAATCGAGCTATTAATACCATTTCCCCTTAAGCAAATTCACTGAAAGTTACCATATAGATGTTGCACCTCATAACCTGTTTGAAAAGATTAATAAAAATGAATAATGAAAGAAATTTATCTCTAATATGTATCCCCATACTCTTCTCTGAAATTTGGAAGGTCTATACTTCATTTGGAGAGCCAAAATTGTCAACTACCCTTGGGGGTTTTAACATCGATTTTACTAGTGTTTTTATCCTTCTTTCCATAGGGTCAAAACCAAGTTGCAGAATCATTTTTAAAGTGTATGATAATTCATAATATGAATTAGGATTTATTAATAACCATCAATCCATTTCATACATAATTTGAAGTTATTTGGGTGCATTTGTGTCAACTTGGGTTTCACTAGTCTAAAGCTAGAAATTGGCCAAAATTGTGCAAACTTGAATAACATGTCAAAGTGAGTTTTATGATTCGACCATTGAGTGTATGAAGTCTCTTAGGATTTTTAAAACCCCACATGGTTCTTCCATACATAATTTGTAAAGGTTTGGTGGTGTTTGGATCCAAACAAAGAAAGACTAGTTTACTACTTTTTCCTTGGAAAATTGTACGGTCTCTCATTAGCCCCAAACCAAGTTGTAGAGGCTTGAAGTTAGACTCAAAGTGTTCAAAAAAAATATTGGGATGTTATAATACTAAAAATACCATTTCATTCCAAATTTAGGACCATTTGGTGTCAGTTGGGACCCCCTAGAGTCATGACTAGTTAACCTTGAATTTTCCCAACTTGTAATTTTATCCAAAATTCCAAGTAGGAACATTACAGTGGTATCGGATGTAACACCCCGATTTTGACCCCATGGTATTATATTGCATATGATGTAAATATTTTATTAAATCATGGTGTGGAGCTAAAAGAAAAATTCCCCACCATAGATTTAGTGTTTTATGTCTTGGTGATTAAAATCAATATCGATAGTTTATGTGCTAGCCAGGCACAATATGTTTGAGACATCATGTAAAATGATAATTAATAAAAATACCACAACTAGCTATGCACTGGAATGTTAAAGAGATGGGGGCATGATTTCACAAGGAATATGGAGGGGTAAATAATCGAACCCTTAGGCCAATGGGGGAAATCCGAATGTCAAGGGGAAAACCCATGAAGCTGTAAACTACCCTTTTTTTCTTTTCTACCCAGTCATCCATAAGTGGTTGAGTTAAATTAACGCCTTGGGATGGGGAAGACCACCCATTTTTGGGGAAAAGAGTTTTCTTGTCTTCTTGGAAAAGTAAGAGCCCATGCTTGGGATTCCTCACCCATCCCTCATTCACGTGGGTCTCCCTCACGCATTTTTTTGGGGGGGGGGCTCCTAGGCATTGTTCTCATTCACGTGGAAGGATGCAACTAATTCCTCCCTCACGCAGGGGATTTTCCTCACACAGTGGGAAGCTTGTAGATCTCTCCTTCCTTCATGTTTTTGGTTGTTGTGTGTGTGATCCCTTTAGGCATCCACATTTTTCTCCCCCTCATGCCCTTGGAGTTGCCGTGCATTCCCCATTCATGTTTTTGTAGTTCCCTATGTTTTTCCCCATGGCTTGGAAGTGGTTTTGTGAACATCCAGTGGTTGGGATCCCCATGGGGCATTTTTGTTATGGTTTCCACAGTGGGAATTTTTTTTTTTGTGGTTACACAACGAATGGAAGAGAAGACCCATGAATTTTGGGTGGTTTTCAAGGTTGTTTTGGCCATGTGAAGCCCATAAACGTATTTGAGTTCGAATCCATGAGATGGGGATTTGAGAGGGTTGTTTTTGCCTATGTGAATCCATTTAACTGTTACTAAATTCAGGTTGCTGCACCCAGGGGATGATTTCCCCCATTCACCAAATCATTTTTGGTTGAAAAGTGTTTCCTTCATACCCAACATGTGCATTTTGTTGTTGTGGGAATCCTTGTGACAGCTTGACTGTGGATGTATGGATTTGGCTATGTGTTAGCCTATCATTCCCTAGTGCCTTGTAGAATCATGCCCAGCTCGGGGGTGACAGTGATGCTGAGAGATTGATGAGCACAGTATCCTATGGTTGGGTGGAACATTGCTAGTCGCAAGCCAACTTCTTTCAAGATAAGTATTCTTGTGCTTAATATTTGCAAACTGTTGGTTTTATGAATTAATATGAACATGTTAAATGTTTGAATGAATGAATTTTGCTTCCACTATAGAATGCATTATGCATCTGTGTATATATTTATGTTCAATGCATTTTTTTTTTATGTTCATGGGGCTATTTTTCCTGTTTGAAAGCATCCTCTCCATCGATGGGAAGAGGGGTGGGGATGTGACATCAGAGCATGGTCCTTGCACCTATTAATTAAGACCATCCATTGAATATAATTTTTCAAACATGCATTGGCTTCATAATCTAGCCATTAAGTCCACTTTCCTTCCTCCCCCACCAACAAAAGAATAAATTACAATGATAGATATCAAAGCATGCTACTAGGAGTATCAAACTTTGAGAGGGGATATTCATGAATGGTATCCTTTCAATGAATATATTTTAAAGTATGGATTTAAAAAAAGAAGGAAAATTTGAACTTATTAAGGAACAATCGAAAATATGCAAGTATGGAGGAGACTTAGGAGCCACCTAGTTCTATGGGTGGTGAAGCAGAAGAAGAATTACATCAAGAGGATCGAATGTCACTCCCAAGTGACTTTGAAAAAGATGAGGGAACATCACATTAGAATGAAGAAGAGTCCCTTGAAACTATTGAATATCATTCCGAGACACATTCTATTGTGGACATGGACCAAAGAGTATCTAGTGATGGATGCTTGAATGCTGAAGAAGTACCTATTGATGGTTGCTCACACCTCTATGTTGGTGACATAGAGAACACTTCTGAAGATGTTTCCGCAATCCAAAGTTCTCATGAGAATGAAGATGAAGACCTTGTATGATCTGGATTTATGTGAGAATGAAATGAAAGAACATATATAGAATCGTAAACACCAACATATTGCAAATATAACCGAGATGCAGTAAACATAGATTCTCTTAAATGGCGGAAATAGAACAGACTGTAAATAGAACAACTAGAATGGTGGTAGCAATCTCTGAGAAGAGATGTGGCTACTACGCTCATTCGTGCCAAGCTAAATACAAAATGAGGCCAAAAGGGCCTTTTTATAATAAGCATGAGACGAGAACCCCAAAATTCCAAAACATAACCCTAGAAGATGAACCATCATAAAGTTTGCGGCCCCAAGGTGGTTAGTTGAACAATCAACTTCCCGGGGTCGTAAATTTTGCATAGGATCTCCGATTTGGGAACTCGATAGCCCATTGGAAAGGTCTATGTGATATTTACATATTTCGACTAGTATCAAATGTATGTTGTTGGCAACCATTTGGCCCCCCCGAATTGCCAAAAAATGTCGTCTAGGGCCTCAAAAAGACCACGGATAATTTTAGGGGATATATATAGCCCATGAGCTATATTAAGGGGGTTACACAAAATTAGTGGGCTATTTTCTTATATGGAAAGGGTTTTTTCAGCTAAAATATATTCGCCCAATATTTATTAGAAAAAAAATAAATCTAGTATGAATAGTCTCTCATATATTAATGAGGAAAATGAAAAAAAGTATTTTCGCCCTAGAAAAATCTCCCTCCTATCTATCTTTCGCCCCCAATTTCTAGAGAAAATCTAGTGAAATCACTCTTTCGCCCCCAATTTTCAGTAATGGAGGCCTGCAAGGGTTATTTCTCCCTCTATTTTCCTTTTAATTTAGGCATATGGTTTCATTTTCTTGTATTTTTAGTTAATTTCATGCAATACCTTCTTTCAACTCTTGATTTCCAGTATTGGAGGGGAAACAAGGGGCTATTTTTTTCTATATAAAGGCCATAGTGATTCATGGTTCACCTACATCGGATTGTGGTTGGGGGGTGAAGGTTCGGGTTGATGTGATTCCACTTTTCATTCTTAGTTTTATTGACATTTTAATCTTCACATAACATCATTGTCGAAAGATCAAGTCTTGAAGGGGCATGTTGCACATGCAATTTATCAAAGAATAAAAATTCACATCACACTTTTCATCCAATAATTTACATGGTATGTTTTTTATCAAACTTTTTATGTTTTTATCCACATTTACAATAGATTATTATATTGTAAATTTACCTTTTATCATGTTTTTTATCATGGATGTTTTTTAGGCCTATTGAATTCTGGAGAAATCTTGATTCTTAGGGATCATTCAGTGTTATTAGGGTTTTATTCTATCCTAGGATTATTGGTTTTGTGAAAGGGTTGTAGAGATCAAAAGATGTTATTTATTTTATGACTTGTCATGTTTAAACTATCGACTGACATTTATACATTGTTAGTGGATGCTAGTCTTAATGTAGAGATGCCACATGGTTTGTATATATTCAAACTGAATTTGACCTAGTTGTTTAAAATGTGTTTTTATTAGGATCTCGCTCTACAATTATTATTGGATCTAAGGTGTTAATGAGAGCGTATATGTTCATGTTTTATGTATGTTATTGTTGATGTTTGGAATGCTTGTAATATAAATGAATTCCCACTGATTATAATGGAGGGGCTACAATGGAATGTCCATTATTTTGGTTGTCTTCTTGTAGAGTTGTCCAAAGCAAATTGGTAGATTCTCTTATTTGTATTTAGAAGTTTGTGTTCGTATATTTTTTCATTCATATTGCAAAGTTCGTCAATTTTATTTGTGACCTAAATTTGTTGGGTTCGGTTTATGATATATTTTTGTTTTGTAAGGGTCATTCAAAAGTAAAATGTTTTTTGGTGATTTTTTTATGTGTAATTGCTATCATCACCCATAAATGGATCTAGGTATGTATGATAAATATATGATTTAGTTGGAACATGATTCTTCATTTCCATCATGATTGTATATAATATGTATAGGGCATGTTTGACCTGAGATGTAGACATTATGCTATTTGATATCTAGTCTTTTGCATTCAATGAGGGTGATAAAACAATTTTATCATATTTGGCATGCTTTAAAAATTTTCAAGGACATGGATACAAACACTTATTCAGTTTATATAAGAAAAAATAGTCTTTAACAAAGTAGTTCTAATGCCATGATTGATGATGCATAAATGTTATTTCTATTCTTATTAGTGTATGTTATTATTTCTAATAATCATTCCAAGTTTCTAACTAACTCTAAAATTATAAAAAATTACATAATTCATATTTTCATTGTCAAAAAAATAAAGGAAAATGTGGCATTCGTATCTATAAACATATAAGTAGGTTATCGTTTTCTTAAAGGGTAGCTTAAAAATGAGACATTTGGAAAATAAGCTAATTGAGAATTCATACACTATATTAATGTTGCGGGTCTAGATAATATTCCACGTCGTAATAATGGTTCGTGGGTTCCATAATCACTCCACAATGTAAAGTGTTCAATTCTATCAGTTTGTCGGTATGTCAAGATTTGGATCCCCACATGTCCATTAGACCATTAAGGGACAAGATAAAAAGTGGAGTTCCCACTTTACCTAAATCTAGTTAGTGTAGTTGTGTTTCACCAACACCTCTAGTTATGAGTGACCCAATATTGCTTGTGAAATGTATAAACAAACCCCCCTTGTCCTCATTCATGCGTTTTCTCATTTGAGGGTCTAAGAGTTGAGGGATTCAAGATCTGGTATATTCTCTTCTATTGCACTACCTTAGTAATATGTAAAATCAAAGTTGAGTCTTCCTAGAAAAATAATTACCAAGACATTACAAGATTTTATAATTTGATGAAATATTTGCCAAGTTTTTACAATATTTTATAATT
>LPNX010409583.1:383368-411125 GCA_001517045.1 Pseudotsuga menziesii | reverse complement strand
ATACATATATATATATATATACATATATATATATACATATATATGTATATATATATATGTATATATATATATGTATATATATATATACATACATACATACATACATACATACATACATACATACATACATACATTATTGATAAAATAGCCTTCAATTTTTCCTATATATTAGGGAGATTCCCCCATTTATTATACATTTAAATTTTGGGGGTGTTCTTAAAACTATCCCTGAAAATGGCCCCGAAAGTTTGGGACCCAAAAATCGTAGAAAAATGACTAGGAAACAACCACAATGGACAATTTTTTTGATCCAGTGGAATAGGTGGGTGGACATAGATCTCCATTTGGATCATTGTAGCAGATAATGAAGAACCAAGGTCAACTTCCCCATCACTACTTGAGCTTTAAGAAGTTGATCAAATCAAGAAGAAAGAAGAAGAGGAGGTTCCTCAACAAGAACCTGTTTTTCTTGAAGGGTCACTGAGGATGGATAAAACTAAGATTCAAGAGGCCCTAAAGACTCTCCATGGCACACATGATTTGGTATCGGAAATTTGTTGGAGCATGGAGGAGAAATATTACATGGAAGACATCAAAAAATTTCAGAAGGCAATATCCAACATCAAAGATAATTTTTTGAATTTTATTTCTAATAGATATTATTTAATGGATCTTGTTGTTTTGTATCATGGAATAACCTTGAATAATGTAGAATATAATGAAAATCTCGCAAATGAGTTGGATTCCACCCAAAATGCACTCCAAAAATCTATGATGTAGATTGAGCAACTTCAAAAGAGGTTGCAAGGGTCCTTTACACCCTCCTACATATCAAACAATCATTCAATAGCTGAAAGAATTTATGTTATAAAAAGGAACCTAATGTGATGGTGGAACATGAGGTACATGTTGATATGTAGGTGCTTAGAGAGGCTACATAAAAACAATAAGGAAACCAACAACTTGTTCTTGTTCAGAGGAATTATGAGTTTCCTATTGGATAGAGTTGCAATGCCTTGGAGGAGTCACATGATCTCACAACAATTAGAGCAACCAACGATGGTGAATATGCATTTAAACATTTGATGGGTAAGAGTTGCAAAGAGGTAAGGCTGGTTCACAATACTTCACTCCCTACTTCATTTCCGACAACATCAATTGGGGATGAAAATTGGGTGAAAGGTTTCTTTTTTATGGTGCAACATGAGGAATATGAAACTTCTATCTCTCCTTTTGATTATGACATGACGAGAGTGCCATATTATTTACATTTTCAGCAGCAACATTTGTTACATCATGATGGTATACATATTCATGGGTGCATTGATGATACTTCTTTGAGCCACTTGAAGTCTTCATGTTTTCTTTGCTCTTTATTTGGTTCAGATTTTGGTGGAGGTTCTTCATTCACTTCTTGGATGAAAGAATACATGGCTGATTATATTAATGCACCTTATATTATTTTGGATCAGAATTATAGGACATGGTATCCTCACCTATGTCATTGGGGAAGATTTGATATAATACATGATGCTTGTGTGTATCGCCCACATGATTATCTACTTACTCAGATGTACAAGCATTTTCATAATTATTTGATCAGGTACATTCTTGATGTACGTTTGTATGATGTTGTTATGTACTTTCATGATCTATATTTGGTACTCATGATGTTTGTAAGGGTGCAATGCAAGAAATGAAATCCTGATATTGCTTGGTTTCAATTTTGGGGGCAACAAGTAGTATGAGAGATTGAGTCACCACTTGAGAAGGTGATTATAATCAAAATAGTGCAGCAGCAAGCATGGTGGTACCTCTCTGATTTTTTCATAAGATATTAATGAATCAAAGTTTGGTAACTTAGAACAACTTCAAAGAATTATACAATGAGCAAAAAGAGGTTGAAAGTTCAGAAAATGGTTTCCAAAATATGGAGGTAAAGATCATTTATGCAAATTTTATTTTGATGGAATTAATTGATCTTTTGGTGTTTAGTGGTGATGTCACACGAGATATCAATATTCAAAATCCACAATTATTTACTTTTGGAAGCACAAAATTGCAGTACCTTAGTGCCACTACTCCAATTGTAGCTAAAGAAAATTAAGGAGCATAATTATAAGAGAGAACTTGGTACACTGGAAGGAGTACCAATTGAGGATGTCACTTGGGAAGATGAAAAAATTTTGTAGCATCAAAACTTGGAATTGATTGATGAAAATTAATATTGGGTGGGGAGGAATGTCATGTCCCCATTCAAATAAGACTACTTGCAAATAATATTTCACCAACCTACTAGTTCCCTAGGTTGAGATGGAGACATAAATTTTGTAATAAAGGGGATATGGGAACCAAAAGGAGTTTAGTTACCATATTCAAATTTAAATGGGTCACATAAATAATAAATTCTAAGAAAATAAGGTGGAATTGGTTCATGAAGACACTTGGAGTCTTGTGGAGCCTTTGGGCGACTAGATTCCCCACACACTTGGCACGATCTTCATCCAAATTCGAATCCATGGGTAATGTAACGTTATTGGAGGATTATGTGGTGTCAAATAGAATATCATGCACCAAGGAAGTATAATTAGTAAAGGAGAGTAACTACCATGGAAGAGGAAGATACTAGAAGACAATGTGTGCCACTTGGAAGGAGATTCCGTGCACTCTATGACAACAAATGATGAAAGATTACATGACAAGTATAACAAATTCAGACCTGATTACAGACCTATGAAAAATATGAAATGATAGGTATAAAAATATCCACCAAGAGGGAACAGTTTGGAGTTATAGGAGGCCATTCAAATTGGGGAAAGAATTGGAGCATGAAGAGGAAGACAAGTGTCATATGAGTTACTAAACCACTAAGTTGAGTTGGAGGAAGCCCATGGAGGGAAATTCGACCTTAGGAGGCCTCATTAAGTTAATAAAAGGATTTCATGAGTAATGCAAATATATTTTTATCATTTTTTAATTGGCCTTTGGAATTTTGGAGAGATTTTACGTGTCCATTGCACGGTGAGTGTTCACTCTCCCTGCTTGTGAACCAATTTCGAGGGAGTTGGATTCCTTTCCAAGTTGGTTGATGGAGAGGAAATTAAGAAATATAATTGGAGATGAATGAAGGTGTTTTAATTGTAGGTTGAAGGTCCATACAATACAAATTCTCATATATCTCCCTATTCTCTCATTCCTTCTTCTCCATTCCCCCACACTCTCATGTTGATGGCACACTTGTTGGAGTGGTGCTTGCACTTTGCTGAGTATATTTGATGAAAAATATTGGGTATATTATGTATTTCTATGTATTATTATGTCCATATTCTCTGTCAGTCAAAATATCTGAAATACATGCATGAAAGGCTTTCATTTCCATGCTCTTGAATGACTAGTTTTCATGTATTGGGCTTCCATTTTGAAAGAGTTGTATATCAGATTTGTATGAGGAATTTTCTCTGAGTTTGATGATGATGGGGAAGAAATAAATTATGTATGACTCTGTAATTTAATTACCATATTATCTGTATCTCTAAATCCAAGAAAATCCAATGTGAAAGGCTTGCATTCCCATGCTCTTGAATGACTAGTTTTCATGTATTTGGCTTCCACTTTGTAAGAGTTGTATATCATATGTGTATGAGGGAATTTCTATGATGTTTAATGATATTGTGGAATCCATTTGAATTATTTTTATGGTATTTATATGTCATTTCATTATATGAACCATTCAATCTACTTTCATGAGTCAAAATTGAGCTGTCAATACCATTTCCCCTTAAGGAAATTCACTGAAAGTTACCATATAGAAGTTGCACATCATAACCAGTTTGAAAATATTAACAACAATGAATAATGCCATACATTTATGTATGATATGTATCCCCATACTATTATTTGAAATTTTGGAGGTTTGTACTGCATTTGGAGAGCCAAAAGTGTCATCTAGCTTGGGGGTTTTAACATCGATTTTCGTAGTGTTTTTGTACTTCTTTCCTTAGGGTCATATTGCATTTGGAGAGCCAAAAGTGTCATCTACCTTCGGGGTTTTAACATCAATTTTTGTAGTGTTTTTGTCCTTCTTTCCTCAGGGTCAAAAACAAGTTGTAGAAGAATTTGGGAAGTGTATGAGAATTAATAATATGAATTGAGATGTACAAAGACCCCTCAATCCATTTTATACATATTTTGAATTCATTTGGGTGCATTTGTATCAACTTTGGTTTCATTGGTCCAAAGCTAGAAATTGGACAAAATTGTGTAAACATGAATAACATGTCAAAATGAGTTTTATGATTCGACATTGAGTGTATGAGGTATTTTAGGATGATTTAATTCCCATAGGGTCCTTCCATAAGGATTTTGGAAAGGGTCGGTGGTGTTTGGATCCAAACAAAGAAATATTAGTTTACTACGTACTATTAGGAAACTTGCACTGTCTCTCATTAGCCCCAAACCAAGTTGCAGAGGCTTGAGGTCAGAATCAAAGTGTTCAAAGGTAATATTGGGATGTGATAATGTTGATGTATTTGTAACTTCAAAATATATTCTGATGTTTATTATCATTGTATCTTGTTATACCCCCCTTGGAAATGTGTTCTCCTCCTTGTGACATATCTTTATTGTGTCTACACCTTGAGGTACAACATACGTTGTAAGTAGGGGAATTACTCCCCAGTGCAACATCATGTAATATGTATTCAAAGTCTCTTTAGAAAAATTCAACCCTGTTAGGGTAAGAGGTCAGCCCCATTCATGTAAAAGGTCAGTCACTTGAAGGGTATAAATAGGGAGGTGCCTTCCCTCATTTATACACACCCAACACTCACTCAAGTTTGAATGAGAGAGAGAGAGAGAGAGAGAGAGAGAGAGAGAGAGAGAGAGAGAAGGGAGGAGAGATACATAGCTGCTGAGTACTTCTTATTACTGGGTTTGATCATCTTATGACATAGTCTTTGCGACTGTACTATTATGAGGAAGTTTGCAGGGTTTTCTCCTTTATGGTTTACCCGATGAAAATCTTTGTGTCTTGTGTATCTGTTATATCTTATGCATCTTGTTGTAATTGTTATTATTTCATGTAAAGATCCTAATTAAGATAAAAATATCTAGAAAAACTAACATGGTATCATATCCTCTCTGAAAGAAGGAACTATGCAGCAACGAAAACTAGGGATTCCTAGTTCAAGGTGTTTTCTCCATAGATCATCAAGAAAAGAGGGATAGGATAACTTGCCTCAGTAGGGAACATATTTTAGTGGAAGCAGTTTCATATTTGAAGAAGTTTCAATTTTGATCCTATCACTGGTGATGAGAGGAAGTGGGGCATTAAGTTTCGTAGGCCTCACATCTCAGTCTTCAGAAAGTGACCTTGGTAAGCAACCTACCTCAAGGAGGCACATATTTCTATCCAAACATAATTACCAAACTCCAAGTTTGGAAAATTAGGGCTTCTCTAACAAACCCTAGGTCAACCAGCATTGGAACGAACCCGGACACCTCAAATCGGTAAGATCTAAATATTTTCTATTTCCATTTGAGGTTCTCATTTGAAAATATGGCTCACCATACTCAGCTTAAGGACAAGATTGGAGGGGCTGATAACTTATAGGCATGGAAGTACAAAATCTCCCTAATCCTTGAAGAAAATGGTTTGGATCAGTACATCACTGAAGAGGTTCCAGAAATAGAGGGATATGAGGCTAATAATTCTCATAAGAGGAACTTGGATAAGACTAAGAGAATCATTGCATATTTTATTCAGGATCACCTCATCCCCCATGTGTCTTAATTCAAGACACTGAAGGAAGTATATGATGCTTTGACAAAGATGTTTGAAGGAAAGAACATCAACCAGAAGATGACCTTGAGGAACCAATTGAAGAGTGTGAAGGTACATAACTCTGAGTCTATACAGTCTTACTTCACAAGGGTTTCTCAAATCAAAGAACAACTTGAATCAATTGAAGATAATGTCGAAGAAGGATAAATTGTAATGACTACCTTGAATGGTCTCCCTAGATCACGGGCCGCATTCATTCAAGGAATCTATGCAAGAAGGAGGTTGATGTATTTCAGCAGAATCTAAGAAGAATGTGCACAAGAAGAAGCTCGATTCGTGAAAAGAGAAGAGAAGATGGGAGAAACTGAAGATCAAGCCTTCACAGTTCAAACAAGGAAGAACTACAAGAAGAAGGACATGAAACAAAAGAAGACCAAGAGAGATCCTTCCAATGTTAAATGCTATACTTGTGATAAAAAGGGACATTTTGCAAGAGTTTGTCCCTTTAGAAAAAGGAGACACCATGCTCATATTGCTGAAGAAATGAACCAACAAACAAAATATTTAGAAGAGAGAAGGATGATTTAGATGAAGAATACGTGCTAATATCAGCACTAACTGACACTATCTGACACCGAAGTGATGATTGGCTTGTTGATAGTGGAGATTCTAAACACATGATGGGAAACAAGGAATCATTCATTAATATGTCTGAACATGAGTCACCTCATAAGGTGAAACTTGCGGATGATTACCAATACCCCATAAAATGGAGTGGAGAATATTCATATAATCTAGAATTTGGGAAATATTTAGCAATCAAGGATGTGCTATATGTTCCAGGTTTGAAAAAGAATCTTCTCTCCATATCTGCACTAGATGCAAAGGGAATGAGAGTTTCATTTGTCTATGGATAAGTTCTGATATGGCCTAAAGGGAAGACAATAGATGATGCAATAGTGATTGGAGAAGAAGATAGAGGCTTGTACAAGCTCAAGGGACAGTCTGAACAAGCACTGGTTCATTAGTCAATTGAACCAAGTGAAATGTGGCATAGAAGGCTTGCACATGTGCACTATAGAGCACTACTGATGACAAGAAAAGCAATATTTGGACTGCCAGAGATCCAAGAAAAGCATGAAAGAATTTTCAAAGGATGTTCATAAGGAAAGAATGTGAAGAAGACATTTCTCAGCAGTGAGAGCAAGGCTAAAGGAATATGAGAGATAGTACACTCCAATGTATGTGGACCCATGTATTCTAGATCATTAAGCGTTTATGCATACTATATTTCCTTTATACATGATTTCTCATGTAAGATTTGGATAAATTTCTTGAAAGGGAAAAATGAAGTTTTCAGTAAGTTAAGGAATATAAATCCTTGGTCGAGAACCAAACCGATAGGAAGATCAAGCCTCTACGGTCAGATAATAGCAGAGAATTCACCTCAAAATAATTCAAGGAACTATGCAGAGAATATGGGATTAAGAGGGAGTTGAGCACTCCATACAATCCTTAGCGAAATGGGGCTATGGAATGAAAGAACCGAACCATCATGGAAGCAACAAAAGCAATGCTACATGACCAGGATCTTCCTATGCACCTTTGGGCGGAGGTAGAAAGGACAACTGTGTATGTACAGAACCATAATCCTCAACGAGTACTTGAATACAAGATTGTTAGGATTATTAATCCTCCCTTGTCCAATTTGGTCATATATCTAAATCAAGAGTCATGTCTAAATTGGGAGTCCTTCCAGTCTATTTTTAGTCACTAGCACCATTGGGTCCACTTGGCCTGATTGGGTCACATGTTATAGTTACTAAAGTGTGGGGAACACTAACTGAGGCCTACTTACATTGATTGCACTTGCATGCATAACTTTAGGATCCTCCTAGATCAATCCATACAATTTAGGATCCACTAGGAGTGCCGATACCAACCTTCATCAGTTGAGTTCAGTTAGTGACTAGTCAAGCTGAGTTAGGAGTCAGTTACATTTATTTCTAGTACTCTACATTCAATTAGCACTAGGTTTTCATGGCTGCATGCAAGAGAGGAGCATTCCTCACCTACCACAGTCAGTTAGCCTTAGTTAACACCGAATTAGACACTTGAGTTGTGTTTTAGAACTCCGATGAACTCTGATAATGATTTAGACAAGGTGAGTTAACTATTGAGTCATCCGATAATGATTTAGACAAGGTCTTAGTTACCTACAGTCAAGTAGAGTCTAATCAATTCGAATTTCCTCATGTGGATTCGAATTGCATGTGGATATTTAGCCATTGTATTACATTGTAATTTATTATCTAATTACTTTTTGATAAATGAAATCATTCACAGTTGCAAGCCATTTTTTCACTGTTTCATTCTTCAATTGCCGAGTAAATTGTGTGATCTATCTTGTGAGTTGTGTGTTTGTCCATAGATCTATGTGCTCAATTTAATATGGTATCAAATCCTCGGTGGAAAAGGCACTTCTCCTCCTCATATCTCCAGCTGGATCATTTTTTTGAGCAATTTTCTCCATTCCTACTCTACGCCAGAAGCATAAGGTTTACCACTTAATACCCCAAGTTAAGGAATTATTGATCAAGCTTGCTTGATCAATTATGCTGCATGTGATGAAAACCTAAAATGTGCAGGTAGTCAACCTTATTTTGTCTGTTTGATTGTGTGATTTAAAGGTTATTAGTTCTTCTCACTGCATTCACTACAAGTAGCTCATTCTCCTCACTGCATTCACTACTACAGCTAAATCTTCGTCACTGCATTCAAAATGGCCCATACAATGGAGAAGCTCACTTCCTTAAAATACCACCAGTGAAAGGAGGACATGGAGTCACTGCTTCACACCAAGAAGCTCTTCAAACTCACAATGGAGTTATAGGCATAGCCAATTCTTAATCATGACAAAGAAAAGTACTGGAATAGGGTTGATGAAGCCTATAGATGCTTGTCTCTCTCAATCTCTTGAGATATTCTCTTCCACATCAAGGGATTGAAGACTCCCAAGGAAATTTGGGACAATATTTCCTCCTTATTTGATAAACAGGATGAGATGAGGGTCCATCAGCTAGAGAATGATCTCATCTCTCTTCATCCATCCAACTTTGGAACACTAAATGAATTCTTCACAAAATTCAAGAACCTGAGATTCCATTTGAAGCTATGCAAGGTTGAGAAGGAGGGTGTGTTATCAACCCAAATGGAACTTCTCCATCTGAGTGCCAACATTCCTTATGTTGGTACACAAAAGGACATCTTAGGATTGAAGTTTTCCAAAACACTATAGATGGGCATGACATGAGATCCATTTACCCTTCAATCAGCTTGCCATATTATTTTTCTAGGAGTTGAATGACATACGCAACTATCTTCATTGCAACTCGTGTATGTATGCTACTATTCCCATTGACAACTTGTGTATTGTATGTGACTATCTCCATTGCAACCCGTGTACATCAGCATACGCGGGTTTCCTTTAAGCAACTTGTGTGTCATATGTGGGTTGCCTATATTATTAGTCGCGTACATATTGATTCGACATTAAAAAATATAAATCATGATTAATGGAGATTAGTTGGGCCTTAATAATCAACCACCCCAACTATATCAACCTCCTCAACCTTCGAAACCACTCTATTTCCCAAAGTATAAATAGAGGCCTTGGGGAGGGCATTAATCAATCAAGTTTGGAGTGCAAAGTTATGCTAGTGGTATATCTTCAGAATTCTTGGAGAAACAGAACTCAAAGTCCTTTGGTTGCAGAGGAGTCCTTGTCTCAAGCATTGGGTTGTACTCTTATCTCATTCACTGATTGTTAATAAAGAGAATTCTTCTTCCAACATTGTGTTGAGTCTTTTTCATGTATTATGGTTAATGAATATATTTGATTATGCACTAGATATATTGTTTATCTAACCTATAATATATACATGTATAAGATTGTACTTGGAGAATTCGCTCTTTGCAGGTGAAGGAGGTGCATCCCTAGAAGCTTTGGAGAGAAGCAAAGCGGAAGAAGATCAAGATTGGATCAACCGTCAGTAATCGGGTGAGTCAAGTATTTTTTTCCTATTTCCTTTTTGTAATTTATTAAAGCTAATTGTCTGCAAGGTTAGAAGTAAGTTGGTAACCATAGAACCTAGGTTACAAGGGTGTTTAATCCTGAACAACAGAACTGGCGACTCCACTGGGGATCCCAGCCCACTGTGGGTTAACTCTGTAGATCCTTGCCCAGTATTTGCTTTGATTCAGTGTGTGGTGTTTTGTCTTGGTTTAGAATTATAGTGGTGTTTGAAGACCTTCATAAATTTTTTTTGTTGAAAAATTTTACTCCTGTACGCGGGTTGCTGGGATACACAGTCGCGTACAGAGGTTTGTGTACGCAGGTTGCTATATTGGACAGTCACATACAGTACACGGGTTTCTCTTGTAGATAGTCACGTACAAGTCTAAGCAACAAAATTTTTGGGGTAGGGTTGCTTGTCCCTATCCTTCTGTGGATTTTGTCTTATTTGATGGTCTTTAGTACTGGCATTGCACTATAGGTTTGATAGCCCTGTTAATCATACTTCGTGCTTTTCGGTAAGCCCTTGAGTTTTTATTGGTTGGATTGTCTTTCTTGTAGCAATTTGAAGTGGATTTGCTTGTTGGGTGATTGGTCTAAGTGTTGGTTGTCTAAATCAGTGATCAAGGTTCTAGATACCGTATATCCCATTCTATTTCTGAATAGTGTTGGTTTGTCACTTGCCTTTGATTGATTTCAATGATTTCCATTCATTGTGTCTTCCCCAGCTCGGTGTTTTCCAAGTCTTCCCTAGGTGGTTGATCTTTGGTTTTTATAAATCTGCTTTACTTCATTTTGCTTACTTTTTATAGTTAGATTATTCAAGCATACTCAAGAATTTTGGCATTTAGGTGCATAGTAATCTTTGAGGAATTTGAAAAGTAAGAAGAAAGCATTGGAAACATTTGCATTTGAATTGCATATGGTATTTTTACTTTCAGTTTTTAAATAAAATCTCAAAAATTACAAAAAATAAGTCTTAGTTTTTCTCTTTCTTAGTTGCATTTTCATTAGTTTATATTTACAAAAAGAAAAGAAAAAGAGAAGCTTGTTATAAGCAGTGATAATTTGCTTCATAATTGATTTATACACCTATTTTTTACGTTTCTTATCGAGTCAATAATATCATAGTATTTCACTCCACTTGCCTTCTGAGTAAAAACAACCCTTAAAATGAATGCTATAATTTAAAACTTATTAGTAATTTTTGTTTTATAGGGCCATACACCTACTAGCTTATGCTAGACTTGTGGGATAGGAAGTGTAAACTCCCCATAAGTACTTAAATTCAGACATAGTGGGCCAATTGATAGGTAAATCCTTCTCTTTATCAATAGTATCTGGGAAGCTCCTCTCAAATGGGAGCTAAGCACAAGGCCGCATGGAGGCATTGGACTGAGGAGATAACCCTATGATTCCTTGTCGAAATGCAGACCAAGGTTTTTACGTATCAGGGTTTTCTATCCTAGACAGAGTTTTGGGATCAACTACCTTGCCCATGCGTATGAATTAGGATTGCGACTGTCCCCCTAGACTATTGATATAGTTAAGGTAGCCTCTAGTCTCTTGACATCTAGGGTTTATACACAGGTAAACTAGAAGGCTATTTCTGGTTCACCTTGGACAGTCTTGGAAGGTAACCCTTGTTGGAAGTGTAGGAGGTTGGTGGGTGATTCCTCTGTTTGTGCCTAAGAACCTCTTCAAGGGCGCCAAGAAACTGTCTCTAGAATTTCTTCGGGAAAGCGTATCTTGTACCCTTTGTGATTGTTGAGACTTTAGGAATTTTTGTAGTGATTTCTCTGTGGTTTTTTTGTGTTTTAGTCGACCTTAGGGTTTGAAGATTCAAATTTACAATCGTGGAGGACCAATCTATCAGAAGGTCATGAAGGTTGCAAAATATTCCTCCGCTTATTACTTTGGAACCTCCACCTCCCTCTCAAAGGAGGAGATTGGACACAGATGGTTCTTTTGAACTGATAGGAGTTAGTGAAGTTCTGGGTGAACCAAAACTTAGGGCAGACCATTTTAATTTAAACACAGTTGAGATAGAAGACTTGCACGCTGACGAGTTTGCAAGGAATTTTAATACACCTCTAATTGACTTAAACGATCCTGTGATCGTTTAGGTTCGTCCTTTTGATCCACCTGGGATTGGTGTCCCTGTGGGAAAGATAATGTCTACTGCATGAGAAAGTTCTTTTTCTTCCACCTCAGTCGCTCCGGTTGAAAGGGTGATACCTCCCCCAGTAGTTGCCCCTAGAACATGTATACCTACTACGCCCTTAACTCCAGCAAGACGAGTGGTTCAACCATCGGCTCCCACAAGTCTAGCAGGTGCTTTTGTTGGTATAGTCACTAGAATCCCTAGTGTACCTACAGTTCCTACTTCCTTTGCACACACTGCCCAAAGTGGTCCTATAGGATCCTAGGATTTTGTCCAAGGATTTCCTTAGAATGGGGGGAAAATTCACCCATCCACTCCATACGTAGGCCCAACACCCTCATATGTAGGGGTACAATTTGGAAACACTAACCCTTATGGTCAAGGTTTTCAAACTTCGGTTTCAGCTCCATTCACGAGCTCTCCCTTTTCGCTTTTTAGTGGAGGGATACCTACTCTTGTATTTCAAACCCCAGTTTTGACTGGGGTAGCTAGAACCTCTTATACTACACCTCACACAAACAATCCCGTGGCTTATGGATGGAATCCTTTCCAAAGCAACCCATCCACTTCACAAACGGCAGCAGGGGGAAACCCCACCTTCATTTATGGGAATATGGGGGCAAGTCCCTCTAATCCCCGAACTGGTACTTTTAGTGCTTCGATTAGACCCAAGATTCCTTTCCTGGTGAAGTTAAACTTGTCAGATTTGTCTAAACTGATGAATGACCTGGTGAGACATGATCCCTCTTGGCCACCCGTCCCTACCAAGCTGCCCTCAGATATCCCAAATTTCGAAGGCAAAATTGGTGACGATCCTGGAGCTCATGCCACCACTTTCCATTTATGGTGCTCTTCCAACTCACTGAACGAAGATTCAGTTTGGTTGAGGCCGTTCCAAAGAAATTTGATGAGTACTGTAGCAAAATGGTACATTGAGTTGCCTTCTGCTACGTTTAACAGTTTTTGGGACTTCGCTAATGCATTCCTTAGTCACTTCCAACTTCTTGTCTGATATGATTTCAGAATAGACTTGTTGTCTACCTTTCGGTAGAACAAGGCCACCCATATCTTGGATCACATCCAAGAGTGGAGAAGACGGAAGAGCCTTATTAAAGCCACTATTCCTCCTGAGTTCTTATTAGAATGGTTCCTTAATTCCCTATTGCCTTATATATCTAAGGATGTATCTACTTTAGGAATGACGAATGAGGAAGAAGCTATCCTCAGGGTCCAAAAACTAGATTTGATATATTCTCAGTCTAGGATCTTATATGAGATTATCCCTGAGGCACCAAGGCCAACGCACGATGCAGAGAAACCTAAGCCTAGACCTCATGCCGATGGTGTGGTTGGTTTCGTGAATTCTCCGACTGTAGAATCTTTGGCCAAACAAATCCATCAGCTGTCCATCAAACATTCTATGGTGGAGGCAACAAAGGATGCCCCCTCACCCCAAAATGCAAATGTTTTTGCACAAACCTCTCAGAAGGGCAATCAGCAGCCCGATGGGAAAAAGAAGAGAGGAAAGAAAGGGGAGGGAAACCAAAACAAGCAAAAACCTGCAAACAATGCTGATGGGGGAAAGAAAGAAAAGAAGAAGGTGAAATTCCCATGTAAGTTGTGCCATGAAGATCACCTTACCCATATATGTCCCCTTATGGAACAATCTAAGAAGCTATTAAAATCCCAACAACTGGCTATCCTGAAGGATCCTTTTTCCCAGGGACATAATTCAGCTTCAGCTTCAAATGCAGCAGGGGGCACCCCAAAATGCTCCTGACCCCAATTATATCAACATGGTTCGATCCCAAAATTTACTACAGACCAGGAACAAGAACTATGAAAAAGAGACCTCGGAGAAGGGTAAGTCAATAAGTGAAACTTGTAACCCTCTCATGATTGAGAAACCTGCTGAAATTATGCCCAAGATATCGAAAGGTGTCTTTAAGAAGACCTTGCATAATCCTAATGCTAGGGATGTAATGAAATACTCCATAGTTGAAGACTTAGCCCAAACTCCTTATGCAATGTCAACTTTAGAGGTGTTACAGAGTTGTCCCGCCCAGCGGGATGCACTCTTAGCAGCCTTAGGTAGTATGGACTCATCGAGTCTCATGGGGAAATTTAATTTGTCTGATGTCAAAATTCGCCTACCATATCATGTAGCCTTATCAATAGATGTCATCCATGGTGGAAAGACCATTGGAAGAGCAGTTGTTGATAAGGGTGCTTCTACATGTGTTATGTCCTTATCTTGTTGGAAAGCTCTTGGATCCCCAGAGCTAGTCCCGTCAAACACCCCACTTACTGATTTCAACGGAAGGTCATTCCATCCACATGGTATCCTACTAGCTTTTGAAATTAAGCTAGTAGGGAAAGCAGTGTCTATTGAGGTAGAAGTGATTGATGCACCTTTGGATTATAACTTGCTCTTGGGGAGGAGTTGGACTTATGCCATGTCTGCTATTGCATCGGCCGTCTTTCGGGTGGTAGTATTTCCATACGAAGGGAAGTTGGTTACTATTGACCAACTCAGTTTACTTGAAAAGGCCGCATGGAATCTACTGAGTCCACTATACCATTGGTTGATCAGGTTAAACTTGCTTCAGAGAGCTTAGGGACTGGAATGTATGCATCATTGATGGGCACATTTGATTTTCTAGCTCTGATTAATTATATAGGTTCTACTAGTGTGGGGAAGTCCATAGCTATGGTTGTTGATAGGACTGATCCGTGGGTTCTCCCTTCCCACCATGAACCTGAAGTGCCCTTATTGACAGCGGAAGTGGCTTATCAAACTATCACCCATATTGTTGTTGATCCCATTCCAGCCCCCCTCACAGTCTCAAAGGAACTGGAAGAATCCTATCTACCTGCTTGGGCAGAAAACTCTTTGCATTCTAGAGATTTCTTAGATATGGTTTTATCTTTGGATGAAGCCATTCTGGAAGCCATGTACAGATGAGATAAGATCTGCGAAGATCTTCACCATCGATCATATTTTCTTCCAGAGTTAAGCAGGATAGAGAACCAGGAGTATCATATGAGAATGGTAGACGATGTTGATACGCCCATTAATCCATTACCAAGGGAAGGAATGTTTGCTGAGGGGAACATGGCAAATATTTCCGCTACTATCCCTAACAACATCTCTGTAAATCCTAACGTTGTGGAAAATGTGCATATCAGCGTAAACTACTCTCTTGAGGAGATTGCGATCTATACGGCCTTATTTAAGGAATTCCGTGACATTTTTTCCTGTTCATATGAGGAGATGCCAGGAATTGATCCATCTATAGTCAAGCACAAAATCCAAACATACCCTGACGCTAAAACTGTTTGGAAAAAGTTGAGACCCGTCAATCCGCGTAAAGCGGCAGCAGTGAAGGTTGAAGTGGAGAAAGTGCTGAAAGCCGGTTTTATTTAACCCATAGCTTTGACAAAATGGGTATCCAACCTTGTTCTTGTTGATAAAAAGCAAGCCACCATATGCATGTGTACTGAATTTCGAGATTTATACAAAGCCTGTCGTAAGGACAACTACCCATGCCATTTATAGATTAAATTATTGATGCTTGCACGGGAAGTGAAGTATTTTCGTTTATGGATGGTTTCTCCGGATATAATCAAATTCAAATTAAACCAGAAGCCCAACATAAAACAAATTTTATTTGTCCTTGGGGTACCTTCGTGTACAAGAAAATTCCCTTTGGATTGAAAAACACTGGGGCAACCTTTCAGCGAGTAATGCATTTTGCCTTTCATGATATTAAAGCTATTGTCGAACCCTACCTTGATGATTTGCCGGCACATTCTCGTAAGAGGATTAATCACCCAGATCACTTGCGTTTGATTTTTGAACGATGCAGATACTATAAGATTCACTTGAATCCCCACAAGTGCGTTTTCTGTGTTGAGTCAGGGAGACTGCTCGGATTCATTATTTCTAACAAAGGCATTCAGGTGGATCCTTTGAAAGTTGAGGCCATTGTCAATCTGCCCCCTCCTCGTTCTATTAGGTAGGTTCAGAGCCTGTAGGGGAAGTCCAATTTTCTTCGACGTTTTATTGTAAATTATGCCAATATTACTAAAGGTTTCATGTGCTTATTAAAACAAGACACCCCATTTGTATGGGATGAAATTGCACAACTCGCATTCGAGGCATTAAAAAAATCTTTGTTGTCAGCACCATTATTGCGTCCGCTAGATTACTCTAGGGATTTTATATTGTATCTGGACACATCTGAGTCGACCATAGGAGTATTCCTAGTCCAGGAGGACGATAAGCTCCAAGAGCATGTCATCTACTATCTCAGGTGTGCTTTAGCCGAACCTGAACTTAGGTATTCCCATGTCGAGAAGTTGGCCTTACCAGCTGTTTATGCTATTCAGAGGTTACATCACTACATCTTACTGAGGACTACGATGGTAGTGGTGGATGTTAATCCTTTTCAATATGTTTTGTCTTGATGGATAGTTGGAGGCAAATTCAACAAATGGATAGTCATTCTCCAAGAGTTTGACTTGGATTTTCAATCCGCCAAATCCAAAAAATCCTTAGTTTTTGCTGAGCTCATTGCAGAATTTCCTGTAGAAGAAGATGTAGCCATTGAAGAAGACTCATTCCCAAATGAGCATGTCTTTTTTATTTCCACCTCTAACCCCTGGTACGAAGATATACTTATCTATCTCCAGACTTCAAAGTATCCCACATCTTTCTCGTGGGAAGAACGACGTAAACAACACCTACATGCCAAGAACTACCTCATTATAGGAGATACTTTATATCGTAGGGGGGTAGATTCGATTTTGCATCAATGTCTTACCCATGAGGAAACAGAGATTGTCCTAAATGATGCCCATAGTGGAGTGTGTGGGGGTCATTTATCTGGGTTAGCAACAACCCATAAGATATTACGTGCCAGTTATTTCTGGCCCACGGTCTTGAAATATTGTGTGGAAGCCATGAAGCGCTGTCATCCTTTTCAGCTTTACACCAGAAAGATGCAGTTGCATCCCACTCCGTTATTTCCCGTCATCTCAGTGGTCCCCTTCATGAAGTGGGGGATTGATTACATGATGTGTAACCCAACCTCGACTGGGGGGCACAAATATATCATTGTCGCTGTAGATTATTTTACGAAATGGGCAGAGGAAATTACCACCTTTCAAGCTGATGGGGAAACTGCAGCTTTTTTTGTGTTCAATCAAATTATCGCATGTTTAGGTATACCTAAAGTGATTGTGACTGACCATGGCAGTCATTTCCAAAATAGCATGATGACTGAATTGACTACTATGCTAGGATTTAGACAAGAACATTCATCTTCGTTCTATCCTCAAGCAAATGGTCAAGTCAAGGTTGTTAATAAAACTTTGAAAACTATCCTCAAACGTACTATTAATGCAGCTCGTTCCAACTGGCATATCATGCTGTATCCTGCACTTTGGGCATATTGGACCAATGTGAAAATTGCTACAGGGTTTTCCCCCTTCCAACTCATTCATGGAGTGGAAGCCATTACCCCAATTGAATGTGAAATCCCATCCTTAAGAATTTCTATTCATGTGTTACCTAATACGACTAAGCCGAAAGAACATCTATTACATTTAGAACATCTTGATGAACATCATAGAGATGCGCTGACAGCAAACAAAGCTCATAAAAATAGGGTCAAAAGCCAATACAATAAATCGGTCAAGCCTCGGATTTTCTCTGAAGGGGAGCTTGTTTTGCTCTGGGACCAAGACAAAGAACCCTTGGGGGCAGGAAAATTCAGGTCTATGTGGTTGGGGCCTTATGTTGTGTCAAAGGTGTTAAAGAAGGGCGCATATGAATTGATTGATTTTGATGGGAATAATCTGCCTGAGCCTAGAAATGGGCTCTACCTGAAAAAGTACTATAATTTGGTTCCTAGTTGCAAGGTGAAGTGATGATGACGCTACAACCCTCACTATAGTGCTCACCAATACCTGTAAAGGAAAGTTGCGAATGTGAACAATAGGGATGCAACTACCCCTCTTTTGAGTGCCTAGCTCGTAGTGTGTGTCTATATAGTTCTGTACACTCAGAGGGTCACCGCCTCTGCCGGTACCTTCCAAGTTCACCAGAGCTCCCCATCATGATAAACTGGAAATGAAATAGACATCCTCCGATGTAATCTCTAAAACCTCACCTTGAAGGTCAAACATGCCCAGATCATGATCCCAATAGTTTATCAAAAACTATAAGAGGAAGACATTTGCCTGCATAGGTGAGGCACATAAAAACTTCAATAACCCACTTTGACGTAAAACATTCACTGTGGGGGCATCTTGAAGAGCTTCTTGGTCCATGTCTTCATGTTCCCTCTCCCTCCACTCAAGCACCATCTTTCAATCTGATAAACAAGAAATTGCAAACTATTAGATTCATATAAAATTTGACTTTTTTGACCCTCTACATTCTTTTTTTTACCTCACGTAGCGTATGCAACTGTCTTTTAGGCAAGTCGTGTATTGTACACGACTGTATTTCGGGAAACCTGCGTACAGAATGCATGTATGTGACTATTAACATACCATACCTGCGTACACAATGTCCATGCTTTGAGGGCGCTTGAAAACATGAAATTAGGGCTCCAAATTGACAATTGCTTGGATCAAATGAAAGAGCATGGAGTGTAGTTTTACCTGATACTTGCGGTTTTGGAAATGGTCCACTGAATCGTCCACAATGAGCAATCAAAGGTAGAGGTAAAAATTGTCTTTTTATGGTTAAAAATCAAATGGTGAGTTTTTTATTCATATTTTGAACTATTTATAGAAAATTTATTTCCAAAGTGGGTTTTTTCCCTATAGTTCATAATTTTTAAACTAATGCCATATCTTTTCTTCCATGTGATAGGTTTATGGTCGTTTTAAAGTTGTTTTTTGCTCATATAGGATGGTTTTTGGTCATTTTACATGAATTCTACATTTATACCTAATCCATCTTGATCTTAGCATTAACACTTCGACCACAGACTATGGTATCTTTAACCATTAGTTCCTTGTTTTTACCATTATTCTTCCATGGATAGGACTTTCCTCCCATGAGTATCCTCATTTAGAACCTACTTATTGTCTTTTGATACTCATGATGCAACTGTCATAGGTTGAGGGGAATCTTTTTAGCTATTTTTCACACCAAATTGAACCTCATTTTGGTCTCTTTTTACAAGCTATCCATTTATAGGACTCCCCGCCCTTATGGAGTTTCTTTAGGCCCAGGTATAACTCCTCAAAACTTACTTGACTACCGAGTAAACTTGTTCGTTCAAGCTCATTAAGAATATGTGAATGGGCATCAACATTGGTGGTAGGTTATCTCTTTCTTAGACCATGTGGAATAATACGAGAAAAGATCACTCTCTTTTCTATGGAATTGAAAAGAGTATTCTCAGGTACAGGTTTATCACTTTTCCGGACCTAAGGGACTAAACTTACGGAAAAGGAACTCCCGGTATGAGCTCAGTTTTCTCTTTTTCGTGCTCTAGACCCAAACATGAAAAAGATTCTGAGTGTACTTTATGTCTTTGTCATGCTCGTTAAACACCAAGAACAAAGCATCGAGTTTATTGTTGTAATCCCCATTTCTCGTACTCAAATGGATCTTTCCGAGTGATCTTGCTTTCCTTCACACTCGTAAAACTCAAGCTATATGCTACTCTCTAAGGAGCGTTGGGTAGGTGGTAATTTAACCTTTTTCGGACCTCCCTGACTAAGTACGAAAAAGGTTCACCTTTTCTTATACGGAAGTTAAGAGAGTTCTTTTGTTGTATGTTTTATACTTTTTCGGCCTCAGGAGACTAAATTGGACGAAAAAGGATCCCCTTGGAGTCTTCTTCAGAGTTTTCAGACTCTCTAAACATGAAAACACCAAATGAGCATGTACTAGTTCGAGCTCATAAAATCCATGAATCAGTGACACTATCAAGCATTATTCCCTCTTCTCTTCAAGCTTGTTAAAAAAATGAAGAGAGACTTGAGTTGACTTTCCTGGACTCGTTAAAATTTAATAGGGAAGGTAAGGAAGAATTTTTCTTTTGGTTCTCAATCAGTGGTAGCATGTCGTCCTTGAACATATCCCTCTCTATATTTTTTGATACTCATGTCTCAGTGTTCACTTTTAGTTCAACTATTACTTTGAGTTTCTTACTCCTCCTCTTATCAATTCTACCTGGGGAATCTGATCCTGTTTCCTACATGGTAGATAAGTCTAGTTGTACTATCTGTAAAGTTAAAAGTTGCCTTGGGTCATCTCTGTGTCGTGCTCACTGTTCAAGGACTTAACCCTGTATATGATCTATATCCTGATTCCATCATTGTCGTATCTGTTACTACTTGTGTCTCCCTTCCTTTACCCAATTCCTAGTCACTCTTGTGATCCGTTGGAGGATCTATTGCCTTCCTTATCACAGTATGGTTCCGTATCAGCACTTCCTGATGATGAAGACCTAGATTTTTGACGATCGTACCTTAGGATTCACTTTCATTATTGGTGAATTCCTTTGCTTCAGTTGTCAATTATCACCTATTGGTTGACAATCTGTTGAATCCTATCCATGTTCGACTTCAATAATATCTATTCACATGGCTTGGATTGTATTGGTTCTTTGGGATTTTTTACGAATACCTTAGTTTCACATCGATGGACTAAGTTGCACAAGATTATGTTGTGGTCACTTACACAGCTTCTAGATCTTTGAAGACTCATCATTATTGTATATTGTGGCTTCGATCCACCTTTGTAATATACGGGGTCTTGTACTTGTACTATATGATGTACTCAAACATTGTAAAGGAGCTAGTGTTCTAGTATATTGAACATAACATCCTTGGATATGACTTTGTATATTACATTATTATGTATTTGTTTCAGGTACTACCTCTGCTCCATTGGACTTCTGAGTTCTCCAAGAGTAAGATTATAATGTATTTCGGCCATCGTTTCCCTCTAACCTCACACATTAGGGGGCATCTGGTATCAACCAAAATGGCACTTCTCCGTTTGAGTGCCAACATTCCTTAGGTTGGTACACAAAAGGATATCTTAGGATTGAAGTTTTCCAAAACACTATAGATGGGAATGACATGAGCTGCATTTACCCTTCAACTAGCTTGCCATATTATTTTTCTAAGAGTTGAATGGTGTACGTGACTATCTTCATTCCAATTCGCGTACGTACACAACCATTCCCATTGCCAACTCACGTACTGTACGCAACTATCTCCATTGCAACCCACGTACATTAGCATATGTGGGTTTCCTTTAAGCAACTCGTGTGTCATACACGGGTTTCCTATATCAATAGTCGTGTACATCTTGATTCAACATTAAAAAATATAAATCACGATTAATGGAGATTAGTTGGGCCTTAATCATTAACCACCCCAACTATCTCAACCTCCTCAACCTTCGAAACCACTCTATTTCCCAAAGTATAAATAGAGGCCTTGGGGAGGGCATTAATCAATCAAGTTTGGAGAGAAAAGTTATGCTGGTGGTATATCTTCAGAAGTCTTGGAGCAGCAGAACTCAGAGTCCTTTGGTTGCAGAGGAGTCCTTGTCTCAGCGTTGGGTTGTACTCTTATCTCATCCACCGATTGTTAATAAAGAGAATTCTTCTTCCAACATTGTGTTGAGTCTCTTTCATGTATTATGGTTGATGAATATATTTGATTATGCACTAGATATATTGTTTATCTAACCTATAATATATACATGTTTAAGGTCGTACTTGGAGAATTTTCTCTTTGCAGGTTAAGGAGGTGCATCCCTGGAAGCTTTGGAGAGAAGCAGAGTGAAAGAAGATCAAGCTTGGATCAACCATTGGTAATCGGGTGAGTCAAGTATTTTTTCCTATTTCCTTTCTGTACTTTATCAAAGCTAATTGTCTGCAAGGTTAGAAGTAAGTTGGTAACCCCAGACCCTAGGTTACAAGGGTGTTTAATCCTAAACAACAAGATGATCAACTCATCCTTGCCATTCTCTCAAAAATCAATTTAGAATACTTAGTCTTTGTATCAACTTTTCAAACAATGAAGCTCACCACTCCAAATTGGAAGATTCCCACTCTTGATGCTTTCATTGAATCTCTCTCTCGTGAGCATGACAAGTTGATCCAAATGGGGATCATTCAATCTTCTAGAGATTAAGCACTGGTTGCAGGAGTACCTAAGGTAGAGAATGATAAAGGGAACCAAAGAGATAAGTCTCCTGTGAAGGAAGAGCAGTTAAATGAGCCTTTAGGTTCAAAGAGAAGTAAGAAGAATGGCAAAGGAAAGACTCTTTGTTCCTACCGTGGAAGGGGAGTTCATCCAGAAAGCTCCTGTATCAGAAGACAACTTGATGAAATGACTCTTCTTATGAAGAAACATAGCATTACTACACATGATAGTGCAAGGAAGGCTAACCACACAGAAGACACTAAATATTACTTTGAAAGAGGTCATGCACTGAAGGCTAGCTTCTAAACAGCACATGCCTTCCTCATTGATTCTAGAGCTTCCAATCATATGGTTGCATCCAAGGAATCATTCTCTTCTTTACAGTTTTTTGATGGTCCTAGTATTCAGCTGGGTAATAATAGTAAAGTTCAAACCAAAGGGAATGGCTCTATCAAGATTGAACATGGAAGGTTCAAATATGTGCTCTATGTTCCATCCCTAGCTTCAAACCCGTTATCTGTATACCAGATGACTCATACTGGCTCTCCAAAGTGAGTGATCTTTGGTCTCAACTCAGTGGAGATCATAGATATCTCTACTGGGAACATTATAGAGAAGGGTGTTGCAAATCATTCCTCCAAGGCATATGAGTTCTCACACTTCATGCCTTTTTGAGATCTAGTGCACTCTCAAAGGGAAGGTAAAAACATTTCATCTCCTTCCTTTGTAGTTTCTAATAGTATTGCAGAATCAACTGTATCAGTTCATGAGATTAAGATTCATTCAGATTCAGATTTAGATTTAGTCCCTACTTCCAAGCAGGAATCTAGGAAGATGACTAGAAATCCATATGACATTCAAAAGACAGAGAAGCTTGCGCTGTGTCATGCAATATTACCTCCTTCAGAGAGATGCAACAAATTTCCTGTAAGATGTCACATCAAAAGGTTTGATCAGTCACACTGCCTTTAGAATAATAGAGTGGATCATACACCTCTTCAGCTAGAAAGAGGCAAAGGTTACATTCCTCCTTCCTTCCATCAACATTTTGGGAGAAGAAGGATAAGTCTACATGCCAGGACCCAAAATACATGTGCACAGAACACCATTCACGCTGCTTTGGTACATCACAGAGATGAAGGTTGTAACAACATATTTCCAAGTTTTTCAAACTTGAATCCAAATTCTATCTGCTTAGATAGAGGGGGGGGGGTTTCCCATGTGGTTTTTTTCCCCAGCTCCTTATATTGAGCAGTTACTTTACTTTACTTGATGTAATGGGTGACGTATGGTCTTAGTTACCAGGGCTCACACATTGTCCAAATTAGCATTCAGGGGGGGTGTTAGGATTATTAATCCTCCCTTGTCCAATTTGGTCATATGTCTAAATCAGGAGTCATGTCTAAATCGGGAGTCCTTCTAGTCTATTTTTAGTCACTAGCACCATTGGGTCCACTTGGCCTAATTGGGGCATATGTTCCAGCTATTAGCATGTGGGGAACACTAATTGAGGCCTACTGCCACTGATTGCACTTGCATGCATCAGTTTAGGAGCCTCCTAGATCAATCCCTACAATTTAGGAGCCACTAGGAGTGACGATACCAACCTTCATCAGTTGAGTTCAGTTAGTGACTAGTCAAGCTGAGTTAGGAGTCAGTTACATTTAGTTCTAGTCCTCTACATTCAGTTAGCGCTAGGTTTGCATGGTTGCATGCAGGAGAGGCACATTCCTCACCTACCACAGTTAGTTATCCTTAGTTAACACTGAATTAGACACTTGAGTTGTGTTTTAGAACTCTGATGAACTCTGATAATGATTTAGACAAGGTGAGTTAACTATTGAGTCCTTCGATAATGATTTAGACAAGGTCTTAGTTACCTACAGCCAAGTAGAGTCTAATCAATTCAAATTTCCTCATGTGGATTCGAATTGCATGTGGCTATTTAGCCATTGTATTACATTGTAATTTATTATCTAATTACTTTTTGATAAATGAAAGCATTCACAATTGCAAGCCATTTTTGCACTGTTTCATTCTTCAATTGCTGAGTAAATTGTGTGATCTATCTTGTGAGTTGTGTGTTTGTCCACATATCTATGTGCTCAATTTAATAAGGACTCCAAAAGAGGATTTCTCAGGAGAGAAACCATAAGTCGTCCATCTGAGAATATTTGGTTTCCCGATGTACATACATATCCCAAAGGATAAAAGGACCAATATCGATCCTTCTGGGAGGAAGGGTATATTCATAGGATACATTGATACATAAAATGCCTACCAAATATACTTCCTAAGATTCAAGAATATCAACATCAGTAGAGATGTAATATTTGATGAAGACTCAACATAATTCAGATCCAGGAGGACACCTATTCAAGAGGATGAGGAACTTGAAGAGATGAGAGCCCAAGGCATGGAAATTCGAGAATCAATTCCAGAAGACCATTGCTATAGCTTATTTTACCACACTTGGTAGATCACACCTTTATGGCCTTCCATGTCCCTCTACAGACTCCTTGGACCCACCTTTCTCAAATTATACTTTGTTGAACCAAGAAAGTCCCTAAAAAACTCCTGTTTATGTGTATACATGAATTTTAATCCAATATCCACGTGTACACGCAACTTTTGAGCCAATACCCACATACATCAGGAAATGTGCATAAAAACAAAAAAATTGGAGTTTTCCTCATTAAGTCTCGAATAACTTGACTCTTGGCCTTCCATATTCCTAGAAAATGCTCGAACTCAACCCTACATTGCCTATTGGAGGGCTATGTATTGAGCCTCTTGGATGCATTGAAGGAGGATAATATTGGAGGGAAAGGAAACTATAGTTCATTGTTGCCTCACTTGTTTATGCTTGAGTCTACATCCCTTTGTCCCTTTGGAGCTCATGTTGTTGCTCTTCCCAAGATTTCCATTTCCTTGTAAGCTTACCATTGAGATGGAGGACTGAAGTGGTGGAGGCCCAGGTGGAGAACTCAGTTTCTCTCTTTCGACAAGGTGCCAATAGAGTTTGTCACCATTCTATCTCTGTTTATTATTAATAGAAATATCCATTTTTCATCCATTTCATGTGTTTAACTATGAATGTTTTTGTCCATGGATGTAGTTATATTTTCTTATACATGATGGTTTATATATGCTAGAGTAGGACTGAAAGGTATAACTCCCGATTCCATTATTATTCATGGCTAATGCATACATTTATATATTACATGTGACGGTTGTGTTTCACCTTTTGCCTAGCCTTTTCGACTTCCTATGTAACTGTTTAGCTAACTATTTATTTATTTATTTACAATATATAATCCCGACGGATTATATTCTAACAATCCCCCTCTTAATCCAAAGGGGTGTTCATAAGTCCGAGCATGTTTCAGAATCTTTCAAACTTTTCTCGTCCAAGCGCTTTGGTGAAGATGTCTGCAACTTGATCATTTGTGGACCAATGTCGAAGATGGACTGTCTTGGCCTCTACATGATGTCGAATCAAATGATACTTTGTGTTGATGTGTTTGGTTCGATCATGGAATCTAGGATTCTTAGCCAGCTTGATTGTAGAAGTATTGTCAACCAATAATGGAGTGGAGTTTTCTTGTTTTTCTTGCAAATCTTCAAGTATCTTCCTGAGCCATACTATTTCTTTCGTTGCTTCAGTTGCAGCCACATATTCTGCTTCTGTTGTTGAATCTGCTGGAACTGACTGTTTGCATGATCTCCATGAGACAGCTGCTGATCCAAGACTCATAGTGTATCCAGAAGTTGATACTCCTGTCTCCTTATCGCCATCAAAATTTGAGTCTGGGTACCCAATAAGTTTGGAGTCATCCACTTTAGAGTACTTGAGTCCAACATCTTGAGTCCCCTTCAAGTATCTTAGAACTCTTTTTGCAGCTGACCAGTGTCCTTCACAAGGTTTATGCATGAACCTTGAAAGTATGCCAACAACATAAGAAATATCTGGTCTAGTTGTTGTAAGGTAGATAAGACTTCCTACAAGTTGTCAATACTTGGTCGCATCCTCAATTTATTTTCCTTCGCTTGATGTGAGCTTCATTTTTTGTTCCATTGGAGTAGATATAGGGTTGCATTTTGTCATGCAAAATTTGTTTAGTAGTTCTCCAACATATTTTTTCTGAGATAGGAATATGTACTTAGGATGTTGAGTGACTTCAATTCCTAAGTAATAGTGGAGATGTCCCATATCTGTCATTTCAAAGATCTTTTTCAAATCTTTCTTTATGGATGCTATATAGCTCTCATTGTTCCCTGTCATCAAAAGATCATCTACATACACCACAAGATACACAACAGATCTTCCAACTTTCTTTATAAACAGTGTTGCATCATCAAGATCAAAATTTTCAAAATTTAACTTCAAAAGATGCTCGGTTAACTTTTCATACCATGCGCGAGGTGCTTGTTTTAGGCCATACAAGGATTTTACAAGCTTGCATACCTTTTTTTCTTTTCCTTTCACAACAAATCCTTCTGGCTGAGACATGAAGACATTCTCTTTCAAGTCTCCATTCAAGAAAGCAGTCTTCACATCCATCTGATGAACTTTCCACCCTTTCTGAGCAGCTAAAGAGAGTAAGGTACGGATGGTAGCCCATTTTGCTATAGGAGAGAACATTTCTTCATAGTCAATTCCTTCTTTCTGTGCATAGCCTTTTGCTACAAGCCTCGCTTTGTGCTTGTCAAGTGAGCCATCTGATCTGTATTTGTTCTTGTACACCCACTTGCAGCCAATTGGTTTGGTTCCAACTGGAGGGTGAACCAGCTTCCAAGTTCCATTCTTTATGAGTGCATCATACTCATTTTGCATAGCTTCTTTCCACTCAACACGAGTAGAAGCTTCTTCAAAGGAAGTTGGTTCAAAGTTAGAAGATAAATTAAATGCACAATCAAATGATACATCCATGTCATCACCTGAATTATCTGCTCCTCCTCCATCTTCATGTCTTTTCGAACTTCTCGTTCCCGTCTTTCCAACTTCATTTGGATAGACACTTTCAAGTGTCTTTGTGGCCCATTTAGGAATCTTTCGTGATGGTCCCGGTTGATCAGCTGGTGGTGCTTCATCATTGATTGAGAGTCTTTCAATTCTCTCAATCACATCATCCAGTTGATCCTCTTGTTCAAGTGAAGTAGCAGGGACTTCTTCATGCGGGGGAGTTGGTGCTTCATATGGAAATTCCAAAGGTTGATACATAATAGGAATCCCCCCTTCAAGGTTTGGAATTTCATATTCATTTTCATAATATGTCTTTGGATGAGGATAACTTTTCAAATGATCAAGCTGTCTCTCAATGGACTGGTCATTTTTATTAGTCTCAAGAAAAATGACATCTCTGGAAATAACAAATTTCTTGTTTACCTCATCATACAAACGGTATGCCTTGGAGTATTCTTCGTACCCCAGGAAAATGCATCTTCTGCTTCGAGCACCAAGCTTGTTTCTTTGCTCCTTTGGAATCAAGGCATAACAGGTGGAACCAAAAACTCTGAGATGCCTGATTGAAGGGAGATGGGA